>JAODAL010012348.1:0-80000 GCA_025379985.1 Phyllomedusa bahiana
ACTGCCCCCTATGTACAAAAATAACTATAAATATGCCCCCTTTTTACAAGAATAAAAATTAAAATTTACTCCCCTATGTACAAGAATTAACTACTTTAATACTGCCCCTATGTACAATAATATAACTACTATAATCTGCCCCTATGTACAAGAATAGACCTACTATAATACTGCCCCCTATGTACAAGATATTAACTACTATAATACTGCCCCCCTATGTACAAGAATATAACTACTATAATACTGCCCCCCTATGTACAAGAATATAACTGCTATACTACTTCCCCTATGTACAAGAATAAAACTACTTTAATACTGCCCCCTATGTACAAGAATATAACTACTATAATACTGACCATATGTACAAGAATATAACCGCTATAAAACTGCCCCCTATGTACAAGAATATAACTACTATAATACTGCCCCCTATGT
The DNA here is from genome assembly GCA_025379985.1 of Phyllomedusa bahiana. Lineage (NCBI taxonomy): Eukaryota > Metazoa > Chordata > Amphibia > Anura > Hylidae > Phyllomedusa > Phyllomedusa bahiana. The sequence continues at coordinate 436 of JAODAL010012348.1, forward strand.
ACAAGAATATAACTACTATAATACTGCTGAGTTCCTGTTCTTGTTTGGCCCTTGATCCCTGTTCTCAGCCTCAGGGCACCAGATATGTCTATAGAGTTGGATGAGAGCTTCAGATTCGGGGGAGTTGTTCCATTAGTGTGCACAGTGCTATTACTGGTCTCTGAATACTTGCATCATGTTATTAGTTTGTCTCGGAGTCTTCTCTGTCTTTGTACTGATGGATTTTGCGCTGGTTAATACAGATGTTACCGACGTAAACTCTCCGCGCGGCTCCCGCTTCTCATTGTTTTGGCCGCTATCGATACATTTGTTTTCCTGCCAAAGGTTTTCTTCTTGGAAGATGATGAAAAATGACTGACAAACAATCAGGAAGAATAAATCTGTGGCTTCTATTTATCTGTGATAACCTCCCCAGTATTGTGCATCTATCAAGCACCGTTCAGCCCACCGCATTGTACTCGATGGAACGACGGCAGGAATACCACACTCAAGTGGGTTTGCAAAAAAAAAAACTGAATGCCAGAAATCTCAGAATGCGAAGTGTAATTGCATGAAGAATAACAAAGAAGGATTATATTCCCCAATGCCGGAGATGGCTTGAAAACCCGTTACAGCGACGCACACAAAGCCCTTGGATTCCTTTTTGTGCACTTGGAAATCGTTGAGCACCTTTATACCACAAAGTCACTCTTATGTAAATTGTTTCTTCAATTCCACACTCAGAATTTTTAATGTTTTTGATAACTGGCCACTTATTCAACAGAATCATGGGCATTCGCTTAGACCTGGATGTCCAGGTGGTCAATGGTGGATTCAAAGCCATCGCTAGATATTCCTAATTTGTTTCTCCTATCCTTGTAACTAAATATCCTAAGAAGAAAAGTAGTTTGTTTCCATCCCTCCCTTGATACCCCAAAAAATCTGATCATCCTGAAATCTCTTTTGGTTGCCTTCAACTAAATATGATCGTCCTAACTTCCAACCATCAGTGGTCCTCATTATATTCTTCTCATATGATTTCATCAAGCCCTACAAGGTCAACCTCAAAGGTTTTCATGCAATTTCTATTTTTCTTCTTCCTAACTCATACTGAATGGAAAAGTAGTTTTAAAATGTTTCCATCCTTTGCTATAAAATTTCATAATTTCTCTTTTTTCAACTAAAAGGGATTGTCCTAACTTCCAACCATCAGTGGTCCTCATTATATTCTTCTCATATGATTTCATCAAGCCCTACAAGGTCAACCTCAAAGGTTTTCATCATCTCTTTGCTATTCCCCCCTAAATTTTTTAATTTTCCATCCTTGAAACAAAATACCTAAGAAGGCAAAATTTTGTTTCCACCCCTCCCTTTGATACCCCAAAAATCTGAACCTGAAATCTTTTTTGGTTCTTAACAAAATATGATCGTCCAAATTTCCAACCACGTGGCCCCTCATTATATTCTTCTCATTATTTCATCAAGCCCTAAAAGGCAACCTCAAGGTTTTATGATCCTTTCTTCCCACTACACTCAAGGAAGTTGCTTTTTAAAAATAATACTTCCATCTTTGGCTTCTCTTTGATCTCACGGGTTTTGCAGGTAGTCACATTATCACTTCTTTTTCAAGATAAACATGCATGTGATCATGTCCGACCTTCAATAGTCCTCAATCCTTTCTTCATACTTGACTTCCTCAAGACCTACAAGGTCAACAGACATCAAAGAATTTCTTCAGCATTTGGTTCTTCCACCCATATGGTTGATGGAAGTTGTGATCAAAAAATGATTCCATCTTTGGGTGCTTTCTGGAATAACATGGGCTCGACATGTAATTTCGCATTATCATTCTGTTTTTCATGATAAACATGCATGTGATAAATTCCAAACATCAATGGTCCTCAATACTTTATTCATGCATACTTCATTAAGCCACACAAGGTCAACTCCAAAGTATTTCTTTGTTTGCTTCTTCCAACCACTTGATCGATGGAGGTTGTAATCTCAAAAATACTTCCATCTTTGGCTTTGGGATCACATGAGTTCGGCATGTTCTCACAATATCATTTTGTTTTTCAAGATATACATACGTGTGATCATGTCCGGCTATCAATGGTCTTTAATACTTTCTTCGTGCATGACTTCATCAAGGCCCACCAGTTCAAGTTCAGGGGATTTCTTCACCATTTGGTTCTTCCACCCATATGATTGATGGAAGTTGCAATCAAAAACTACTTCCATCTTTGGCTGATTTTTGGAATAACATGGGCTCCATTTTTTTCACATTATCATTCTGTTTTTCAAGATAAATGTGGATTTGATAACTTCCAACCATCAATGATCCTCATCATAGTCTTTTTTCATGATTTCATCAAGCCCTTCAAGGTCAGCTTCAAAGGATTTCTTCATCGTTGGCTTCTTCCACCAATATGATCGATAGAGGTTTCATTCAAAAAATACTTCCATTCTTGGCTTCTCTTTGGGATCAAACAGGTTCAGAATTTTTAACGTTTACGATACCTGGCCATACAAGAGAATCATGGACGTTCGCTTAGACCTGGAAGCCCAGGTGGCCAATGGTGGATTCAAATCCATGTAGATTCATGTAGCTAAATATCCTAAAAAGGACAAAGTAGTTTGTTTCCATCCCTCCCTTGATACCCCAAAAATTCTGACCATCCTGAGATCCCTTTTGGTTGTCTTTTTGGGATCAACTTAATATGATCACCTAACCTCCAACCATCAGTGGTCCTCTTTATATTCTTCTCATATGATTTCATCAAGCCCTACAAGGTCAACTTCAAAGGATTTCATCATCTCTTTGCTTCTTCCACTCACATGGTCAATGGAAGTTGCATTAAAAAAATACTTCCATCTTTAGCTTCTCTTTGGTCTCATGGGTTCAGCATGTTGTCACATTATCACTCTGTTTTTCAAGATAAACATGTGTGTGATAATGTCCGACCTTCAACAGTCCTCAATACTTTCTTCATACATGACTTCCTCAAGACCTACAAGGTCAACATCAAATAATTTCTTCACCATTTGGTTCTTCCACCCATATGATTTATGAAGGTCGCAATCAAAAAATACTTCCATCTATGACTGCTTTTTGGAATAGCATGGGCTCCACATGTTTCAAATTATCATTCTATTTTTCTAGATAAACATGCATTTGATAACTTCCAACCATCAATGATCCTCATCATAGTCTTCGTTCATGATATCATCAAGCCCTGAAAGGCCAGCTTCAAAGGATTTTTTCATCGTTGGCTTCTTACACTCATCTGATCAATGGAGGTTTCATGAAAAAAATTCTTCCATCCTCAGCTGCTCTTTGGGATCATATGGGTTCTGTATGTTGTTTCACATTATCTTTCTTTGTTAAGATAAGCATGCATGTAATAACTATAGACCTTCAATGGTCTTCTACATAGTCTTCATACATGACTTCATCATAGTTCTGTAAGGTCAACTTTAAAGGATTTCTTCATATGGTCCTTGGAAGTTGCAATCAGAAATTACTTCCATTTTTGGCTGACCTTTGGGATCACATGGGTTCAGCATGTAGTCACATTATAATTTTGTTTTCAAGATTAACGTGTGTGATAATGTTTGACCATCAATGATCCTCATCATTGTCTTCATACATGACTTCAAAAAATATTTGTGTGTTTGGCTGCTCATTACCAGATGGTTTCTCATGGATACTTCTAGACCTTGGTAGATCCATTAGTGCTTAGGAAATATCTCATATAAAGCACTCATTTCCATGGCAATGTGAAATCATGACAAACACTATTAATTACTGTATATGAGGTACTCTGGACTCTGCCCCGATAGGTGATGTTGGGAAGGAGTTGGGTCATCAAGCCTCACAAGGTCAACTTCAAAGGATTCCTTCATTGATTGCTTCCTTCATCTACTCGGTCAATGGAAATTGCAATCAAAGAATACTTTCATCCGTGGGTGCTTTTTGGGATCACATGGGTTCTGCATGTTCTTACATTATCACTCTGTTTTTTAAGATAAACATGCGTGTAATAATGTCTGACCATCAATGATCCTCATCATAGTTTTCTTGCATGACTTCATCAAGCTCATTGTTTGCTTCTTCCACCCACATGAATAATGAAAGTTCCATCTTTGGCTGCTTATTTCCAGATGGTTTGCCATGGAGACATCTAGACCTTGGTATGTCCATTAGTGCATAGGTTATATATAATATAAACCATTCTTTTCCATATCTATGTTAAATCATGACAAACTCTGAGGATATCTGTATATGAGATCCTCCCAATTCTCTCCCGACAGATGATGTTGGGGAAGAGTTGGATCATGCATATTAAATGAAGTCATCAAACCCTACAAGATCCAATTCAAAGAATTTCTTTATTGTTTTTCTTCCACCCATATGATAATTGGAATTTGCAATCAAAAATACTTCTATTTTGGGATCACATGGGTTCTTCATGTGGTCACATTATCATTCTTTTTTATTTCAAGATAAACATGCATGTGATGTCTACCAATCATCAATGGTCTTCAGACATGACTTCAGATAAACATGATCATGTAAACTCCCAACCATCAATGGTCTTCATCATAGTCTTCAGACATGACTTCATCAAGCTTACAAGGTCAGCTTCAAACGATTTCTTCATTGTTTGTTTAGTCCATGCACATGGTCAATGGATGTTGCAATCAAAAAATGCTTCTATCTTTGGCTGCTCATCTCCAGCTGGTTTCCCATATATACATCTAGACATTGGTAGGTCCATTAGTAGATAGGTAGTATATTATAGAAACCATTCTTTTCTATGGCTATGTTCATTTATAATAAACACTATGGATTACTGCATATGAGATCCTTCCAATTCTCTCCCGACAGATGATGTTGGGAGAGAGTTGGATCTTGTATGTTGAATGACTTCATCCAGCCGTACAAGGTCAACTTCAAAGTATTTCTTTTGCTTCTTACACACATGTGGTTAATGGAAATTTCAATCAAATAGTTTGTTTCTACCCCTCCCTTGGAACCCCAACATGTCTGCTCATCAAAGGATCCCTTTTTTTTTGTTTGGGATCACATGGGCTCTACATGTTGTCACATTATCATTCGAATTTTCAGTTAAAGGGAATGTGTCATCAAAAAATGACTTATTGTTTAACTCACATTTTTATGTTAATCACATTTTTTAAGAATTTTTGGTTATTTTTTTAAATTTTCCTTATCACTTTCAGTATTTTTTTAATAATTCTTAAGTCCTGCAGTTCCCACTTTGGCCGCTAGGCCTAATAATCATCTGACACTTCCTGTTCTGTTTAGAGGGCTTTTCAGCAGTGTCTCCTTATCAGTAAATGCAGGGTCAAACTGAAAGGAGACCCCCAATGTGTACAGATAACCAAAATCCACCATTTACCAGAGAGATGTCACAGCTCCCGCTCCCTCACAGTGAAAACTCTCCTATACAAGTCTATGGGACAGAAACTGTCTTAAGAATCCTATGTGCATGAAGCTGCTGTAAAGTATCTCTCTGACTGCTGTTAAAGCAGTGCAAGCAAGAACGTCTTCCCCACAATCATATATAGACGGCCGAATAGAGAGATCTACAATCAGGAAATAAAAATGACTGAGAGGAAAAGAATATGGATCAGGGGCTTGAAGAAATAAGTAAAAAATAAAAAAATTGGCGACAGATTCCCTTTAAACATGATCGTGCAAACTCCCAACCATCAATTGTCCTCAATGGTCCATCCACATGGTCAATGGAAGTTGCAATCAAGAAAAACTTTCATCTATAGCTGCTTTTTGGGCCAGTGAGCCCAACGGATAAGATGACCTTGTCCATTACAGATCATCACAAGTGCACCGGTCCAAGAAAGAAGGAAGATAAATGATTTTCAGCAAATTTATTTAAATATTCACTCCTCTTAAAAAAATTGGAACCTTTGGGGCTGTCTGAAAGTCTGAAAGTCTGAACATTTGGGCCGTTTTCCATCCTTCCTTATCGAAACTTGGAGACTGAGCCCAGTCCTTGTAGTTACTTTTCCAAATTGTCAAATGTTGAGAGAAATCCCAACTTTCCTGGCACAATCGATGATTTGCAACTTTTTTAGACAATAGCTGTCCATGGTTATGATTAACCACTGCTAGCAACATGCCCCTAAATTGTACAAGAACATCCATTTAACGGACTCAAGACTGAAATGATCAAAATCATGTAATAGAAGTTTTTAATCAGGGCCAAATGTATCATATAAAACTTTTGAATATTGGCAAAGGCAGGTCAGAAACGTCTGACTGATCTACGAGAGTAATAGAGGATCCAGTGTAGGGCCCAGATTCTGAAACACCAATGGGTCATAAAGATCCAGCAAAACTCAACTTTTTTTGAGGCTGATTTGGCCTCCATCAACCACAACTGGGAACAATGAATATGCTTCAATTCACAAATAATAGAATTGGACCTGCACAATGATCACAGTATAATTTACGATGTAGTTTTATTGGGACATTCCTGTATTGTGCACACATTGACTATGGGACCTTGGGTGGTGGATGAAAGACCACCAGTCCAACATGGAGCCCTGATATTAGATCACTCCCTCCAGGAACTCCAGGAACTAAGTTGGAAACCAGTGGCCAGACATTAATAGTTTGTTATTTTTCTAGTCACCCAAAAGGGTGAATTTGGGGATATGGCCTTTCCATGGATATTTCCCGTTTTTATAATTTAAAAATGGTTCCCCAAATGATGGGTAACACCGGGGAAACCCTCATTACCATCCCCAACATTTTTATGGGGGCCCGAGGGAAAAAATTTTCGGGCCCTATCCCAGCACTGGCCAAAACCCCTTTTCCACACCCAAAAAATTTTCATTGCATCAGGGCCACAAAATTATCCCCTTCCAAACAGTAAATCACAGAAAAATGAAAACCTCAAAAAACCCCCCCCCCCCATTCCTTGATGAACAGAAGGATTTTCCCCCTTTTTGGGGCCTTTTGCCAAAAGAGGCTTCCCTAACATCTTGTAAAAATGCAAGGGCCCAAAACATCCTATGGCCTACAAAAACTAGTTTGGTTTTGTTTTTTGAAAGGCAAAAGGCTTCCCGCTTGGGCCCGGTTTTTTTTTTGTTTGGGCATTTTTTAGAACATTTTCAAACAGTTAAATTAAAAACACCAACCTGGGGTAAGAGGGAAACTTTGGTTTCCCCGGGAAAATTTAATCTGAACCAAATTGGGCCCTCTATGCTTTTGAGACTTCTGGGCAAATACCTAGGGGGACATGTATAAAAAGTGATGCCGCCTCGACAGTCGTTCTTTTCCGGTAGGTTAGTTGTAGCATTTGCCAGGATGCAGAAAGTGTCTCCCAGCACTTTATAAACGTGTCTCATTTTGAGAGTCTTCTCCAAAATTGGTCTCAGCCTCACCACTATGAAAAATTTGTATCATTTGGTTTGACACCTTTGAAACCACTTTTGTTTAAAAACATCCCCTAAATTGAAGCATCCCAGGGAACTGGGAGCGTCAAAGCCCTTTGAAATTGGGGCCCAAAAAAAGTGTTTGGGGTTTTTGGGGTTTTGGGAAACCCTTCACACATCTTTTGGCAGGGGTTAAAAACTTTTTTTTTTTTTTCAAAGCCAGCAAAAACTGGCCCCCAAACAATTCACAATGTCCCCTTTGTTCCCCCCCGGGGTTGGGGGCCCCCCTTATTAAAATCCTGAATGGAAAAATCAAATGTATACTAAAGGAGTCCACTTTTTAAAAGGGGTTTCTCACACAAAGATTCTTTTTACCTCGTCCTGTTTTCTTGGGTTTTACAATTTAATTCGGGGTCGTGTTTACTGGGTTTCTTTGCTGCAGTTAAAAAAGCCAGGGCCCGAGCTTATAGCAAAACCCGTGTGGCAGCCTATCTAGGGGAAATCACAAAAAGGTTTTTGTAGCTATTTGCAACCAATTTTGGGGCCCATCAGGGAGATCAAAAAGTTCTGTAGCTATAGCCCAAACCCAGGAGCTATGCAGCCCATAAAAAGAGGGATATCTAAAAAAATAGGTAGGAAAACTGTTAATTGGGAAAAATATTGCAAAGGACTTTTTTTTGCAAGATCTTTTTAAAAATAAGAACGCATTTCCGGGAGTGAACAACCCCTTTAAATATTTAGGTCATCTGGGGTGGGGCCCCGGGCCCCAATGGTTGTCATCCATTTACTTTAATCCATTTTGGCCCATAAAAATTCCCAAACCCTTTTTTACTTAAACCCCGGGGTTTTTTGGGTAACAGCCCTTTTGGGCCCTTATTCAGCTCCGGGAAAAACCCCAACTTTTAAAAACAAAAACAGTTTAATTTGCTTACTTATTTAACAAAAATGGGATCGGGGATGGGGGGCCACCTAAACTGCACCGTGCCTTCTTCAATCTAGTTAAACTAGAAAAATTTTATTTTAACCAAAATTTTTTTTTTTACCATTTAAAAGGGGGACGATTGGAGTGAGAAGGGTTGCGGCACCTTGGGTTTAAATTTAAAAAAAGCAAATGACCGGGCCAGCTCCAAATTCCCCTTTCTTTTATCGTTGGTTCAGCTACAAAAAAACAGCACAACCCGCCCCCCTAAAGATGTAACTTGACGCTCCCCCAGTCTCCAATCAAAATTTGGGAAATTTGGGCCCCCCCCCTACCATGTGTTTTTTAAAAAAAACTGGGTCTTTTTATGTGGCCCTGAGGGTTTTTTGGGCCCCCCCCCTGCGGGGGCTACCTCTGCACCCCCCATGGCTAAAGGGCCCTGCTGCCCCCATGTAGTTGGGGGTTTGGCCCAGGGGAAACCGGGTGCATGGACCCTTATCGGCCCATACTTTATGTTCGGGAAAAATGTTTAAGGTTGAGTCAGGAGAAAGGGGATCGGGAATTGAATTTATTTTCTGATCCTTTGTTTTCTGTTTGAATAAACTTCCCCCCCAAGGGCCCGGCCGCGGGGTTTTTTGCTGGGCCCCAATGAGAAGATACACACATACGTCTTAGGTTTGCTTGTATATGGAGGAATCAGGATGAACCACAACTATTGACGGTGTGAGACACCTGGAGATATTTCGAGCTTAAAGGAGTTGTCTCATTACGAGCTTTCAGCCTGTCAGTGTCCCTGGTAAGTTGAACTGAGGGGCGTGCTTCTTGGTCTGTCTCTTCTGATCCCTCTCCCCCCTCCCATCTGCACACAGGCAGCTACGTAACTTCTATACAGGGGGGGAGGGGGTTTGCTCTCAGAGTTCACCCTGTGTGTGCCTGCCTAGGTCTGTTGCAGGAGAGGGCTGATCTATGAGTGTAGAGAGGAAGGTGAAGTGGTGTGCTAATAGAGCAGAGAGGATGCATGTGTTCCTATATCCCCTGCTTAGCTTACAAGTCTCCACATCTCCAGCAACAACAAGGGCAGTGTTACTATACTCAGGATGTCTCACTAATACAGGAGAGCATAAAGTATTCACATGCCTGATCTCTATAGTATTAGTATAGTCACAGTTCCAAAGACATATCATGATTATAGTAACAGACAGGGTCACTGCTGTCACATCTATCTGTGTAGAGAGCAGGAGGAAGCAGGCACACACAGGGTTAATCCAGGCAGTAAGGACACAGATGCCAGAGTCCTCCTCCCCCCACCCTCCTCCTCCCTCCACTCCAGAAGCATTCTGTGCGGGAGGGGCTCTCTGCTGTCTTCAAAGGTGATGAGTCATTCAGACCTGACAGCCAGTAAGATAAGGATCAACAGGTCGGCTGCTATAGAAATTTGAGGAGCTGATGTAGTAATACTAACAGGGCTAGCTCAAAATCAGTAGGACATTTGTAATGAACATATATTGCAAAGCTGCTTGTTTTTTAAAGATCTTTAAATTAAAACCCAATCATTGTAGCGAGACAACCCCTTTAACTTCTCTTGGAGGAAACAAAGGTTCAGGTAGGTTAACTTCCTCAGATTCCCAAGAGTCCGTCCAGACACGTGACTCCTGGTGGATCCTGAGATCCATGGGCTGCTCCGTCCTAGGTCTAATGACTACAGTCAGCGTAATGAACCCGTTCCTGGGAGACGCGCGACACGAATATTTCTGCTCTTACTCGGTGCGAGGCACAATGTAAATAATGTCTCCGTGAATGTCAATAGCTCTTGTCGGCGCTCGGGTCTGTCAGCAATGCACCTTGTTGTTTGCATAATCCGGATACATTATGAATACAAACAGTCTGATTAAGAAACAAACATTTAATGAAGAGCGAGCGATTAATGCCAGAGCGGTGATTAACAAGAAACGTTAACGTTTATTAAAGGTTAGAAGAACGTGAAGGAAACCTTCCCGCTCTACCGCACGGATTGGTTAACGTTACCTTTTTTTGTCGACTTGTGGAGTATTCGGGTAACAACATGGATACAAAGGTAACCAGCTCCCGTCCTGGGGGCTGTAAGTCTTAGGCCCGGTTCACACGGCTTATTCAAGCCGTAATTGCGGGACGGATTTCGCCTGCAATTACGGCTTGAGTACAGGCCGGGGACGGGGAGGGGGCGCGGCCCGCTGGCCCCATAGACATGTATTATCCACAGCGCGTATCCCGCCAGGATAATGAACATGTCACTTTCTCCCCGCTCGGTGTATTCGCCGAGCGGGGAGAGGAGACAGAATCCATAGTTCTCTATGAGAACTGTGGATTACCGTAATGGCTGGGACGGATTCCAGCCATATTGCAGCGCAGTACGGCTGCAATACATGCCTGCAATAAGCCGTGTGAACGGCCCCTTATAGTTAGTAGCATCATGGCATCACAGTATTAGGCACTACCATTATTGTTTATCTCTAGGCATCATTGTCCCTTGATGATCCATTTGGTGAAACGCGTTGGAACTTTTTGTTATGTTTTTTCTATCTTGTTAGTTTTAGGGGTCGCCCCTTTTGGGGCGGGTGCTCCTCCTTTAGTAATGTAAGTTTGGTAGATTCTAATTTTTGCCTTGTTTGGACACTTAGGGCCACATGTATGAAACTGTTTAGGTATAAAACTCACTCTTTTGTCTATAGTAACCTATGGGCAAAAAAATGAGTTTTAGACCTAAACAGGTTCATCCATGTGACCCTTAAAGAGGATTTTTTTCCAATACAGGCATGTGTTACACAACCACCGTATGGTCTCCTATCTTCAGAACCGTGAGTGTATCATTATAATCTATGTGAATGATATGTTTTTCGCTGCTTTAAGGAGTGTATATCGTCTTTGTGCCCCCTGGGTGACTGTTAGAGGTCTGCTACCTATCTTTGGGATATTTATTTTTGCCGTTTCTGTGTATTATTTTAATGCATATCAATAAAGTGTTGTATATTTTACTGGGAAAAACTTTTGTTCTGTGAGTCCCTGTAAGTCTTGTAAGAACTGATGTATGACCCTCCCTGGGATCGGTATCTGGAGCTGCCTATTAATCTAAGGGGTAAAATTAGTTGTGTGTGTTTTATTTTTTGGGGAAAATCTTCCTTGGGGAAGCCAAAATGAAGCCATGTGCCTCCCTACTGTTCAGATGCCCCAGCTGGAGGTGTGTGCTTGATGGCAGCTGCAATGAATGGGTGTCATGAGACCGAAAGTTGTCCATAGACTAATATAGCTTCCAGGAGGGGACAGGTAAATCAGGACAGGTGTTTTTTTCATCTAACCTATCTAGTGCAAGATGTGAAAGGGGGAAAGAAACTGTGATATATAGGGTTATATGATAGAGGGAGAGAAGCTGAGCTCTGTGATATATAGGGTTATATGATAGAGGAGAGAAGCTGAGCTCTGTGATATATAGGGTTATATGATAGAGAAGCTGAGCTCTGATATATAGGGTTATATGATAGAGGAGAGGAGCTGAGCTCTGATATATAGGGTTATATGATAGAGGAGAGGAGCTGAGCTCTGTGATATATAGGGTTATATGATAGAGGAGAGAAGCTGAGCTCTGTGATATATAGGGTTATATGATAGAGGAGAGAAGCTGAGCTCTGTGATATATAGGGTTATATGATAGAGGAGAGAAGCTGAGCTCTGTGATATATAGAGTTATATGATAGAGAAGCTGAGCTCTGTGATATATAGGGTTATATGATAGAGGAGAGAAGCTGAGCTCTGTGATATATAGGGTTATATGATAGAGGAGAGGAGCTGAGCTCTGTGATATATAGGGTAATATGATAGAGGAGAGAAGCTGAGCTCTGTGATATATAGGGTTATATGATAGAGGAGAGCAGCTGAGCTCTGTGATATATAGGGTTATATGATAGAGGGAGAGAAGCTGAGCTCTGTGATATATAGGGTTATATGATAGAGGAAGAGGAGCTGAGCTCTGTGATATATAGGGTTATATGATAGAGGGAGAGAAGCTGAGCTCTGTAATATATAGGGTTATATGATAGAGAGGAGCTGAGCTCTGTGATATATAGGGTTATATGATAGAGGAGAGAAGCTGAGCTCTCTGATATATAGGGTTATATGATAGAGGAGAGGAGCTGAGCTCTGTGATATATAGGGTTATATGATAGAGGAGAGGAGCTGAGCTCTGTGATATATAGGGTTATATGATAGAGGGAGAGGAGCTGAGCACTGTGATATATAGGGTTATATGATAGAGGAGAGAAGCTGAGCTCTGTGATATATAGGGTTATATGATAGAGGAGAGGAGCTGAGCTCTGTGATATATAGGGTTATATGATAGAGGAGAGGAGAGGAGCTGAGCTCCTGCTTCAAATCATATGAACCTGTAAAGCCCGGCTTCTCTACGTCTATCATATTTTGCTCTCAGTAGAGTATAATAACAGTATCTGACAGTCTTGCTTTTAGCATGTTTTATGCTGTTGCTCCCCAGTAGGTATTGTGCTCTATAATGACCTGTGTTATATCTGATGCGGGGAGTGGGTGCAGCAGTGTAATTGGGGGACTTTCCTCTGTAGGATGTGGCTGAGCTTGGGCATTGACTTTCACAGAACAGTTTTCTTTGCAGCAAACAAAGCCACCGTTCAATAACCCAGAACATCCGTCCAGAGCTGCATCTCTCTCAGCAATGAAGAGACAACAAGGTAATGGCACAGAGACCGCGGCTTCACACATTCTCTTCCTTTCGGATTCATTGTGTCGGGCGGCACAAGTGACCTTTACAAAATTCCAAAATTGTTTACCACTGAGGAAATCTGTGTCTGTTCTCTGACACAAAAGGAGAACAGCACAGATATTACACAGCCGTCCAAAGATAAAGTCTAAGGCAGCTCAGTAAATAGAGAAGAACAGGAAAATCATGACCTTCAGCCCTTGAGTTACTGGTGACCCTGCCGTGAAAACACTATGGAGTCTCCATGGAGAGACGCCCAAACACAATGGACAGAACTTGTCCAAACCTGGCAATTTCCTTGGGATCTGCAGATGATATTATGTGAATGGGGGCACCTTACTGTAACGCGGTGGAATATGTCAAGAATTTGGCAAAATAAGTATTTGCCAGAAGAGTCCATCAGTGGCCAATTCTCCATACTCTACAGTAATGAACATGGACATTTGGCCGAGCTGAAGGGACAGCTGTACACTGGTGAACCTACAGCTTAATAAGCAAAGAATTATCTCCACTGGTGGCCCCAAGAAACAACTCCACTGGTGGCCCAAAGAATCATCTCCACTGGTGGGCCCCAAGAATCATCTCCACTGGTGGGAACCAAGAATCACCTCCACTGGTGGCCCAAAGAATCATCTCCACTGGTGGCCCAAAGAATCATCTCCACTGGTGGGCCCAAGAATCATCTCCACTGGTGGGCCCAAAGAATCAACTCCACTGGTGGGTCCCAAGAATCAACTCCACTGGTGGCCCCAAAAAACAACTCCACTGGTCGGCCCCAAGAATGAACTCTACTCGTGGGCCCCAAGCATCATCTCCACTGGTGGGCCCAAGGAATCATCTCCACTGGTTGACCCCAAGAACCAAATCCACTGGTGGTTCCAAGAATCAGCTCCACTGGTGGCTCCAAGACTCAACTCCACTGGTTGTTCCAATAATCAGCTCCACTGGTGGCTCCATGAATCATCTCCACTGGTGGCTCCAAGAATCAGCTCCACTGGTTGTTCCAAGAATCAGCTCCATTGGTGGCTCCAAGAATCATCTCCACTGGTGGGTCCCAAGAATCAACTACACTGGTGGGCCCCAAGAAACAACTCCACTGGTGGGCCCCAAGAATCAACTCCACTGGTGGGTCCCAAGAATCAACTCCACTGGTGGCCCCAAGAAACAACTCCACTGGTGGGCCTCAAGGATCAACTCCATTGGTGGAACCCAAGAATCATCTCCAATGGTGGGCCCTAAAAATCAACTCTACTGGTGGGCCCCAAGCATCATCTCCACTGGTGGCTCCAGTAACCACACCTTACACTATTACAATGTATCAGTGTGAGCAATCTGATAAATAGATCAGTATCTGATGCTATTGCTTTTTTAGGACTCCAGACACCGCAGGACATCTAATGTCTGGACAGTCCAGGAGTCCAGAATCAAATATTCCCATCCTCACTGAATTATTCAAATTTTGAATTGCGAGTACAGCAGATCCCGGCTATGTAATTACTCAGGCCTATAGCTACTAAGAAAGAGCTGACTGCATGATGAACCCTCCATAGAGCAACAGCCCATGGGACGGTGAATATTTGCTCACCGCCACACCGTGCCTTCTCCTCACATATCGCCAGCTGGTGCAGGCGTAGGATTTGTGAGTTTTTCTTGACAAGAGCCTTCTTTTTTATTAAATGCCTGCAAACACTCAAGTGGATATTGGCTTCTACGCAGGGTGACCTAAAACTGTGTAGAGTCAGAGGGACAGACACGCTGGGAATATATCTACCTGCATCTCTAAAGCAACAGCGGCTTCTGCCTTTATCTCCGATGTTTGGGGAAGTGGATGCCATGAATTCTAATTGACCTGCACAACCCCAGTTATTGCAGTGGGAGCGCAGGACTGCATTGACTGTCGCCAAGTGTACTGGTCCGGTAAACTAGCATATGACACCGGCGAGAACGGCTTATTTGGTCTTCTAAAGCTGCGTCCCCACAGATCGGATTCACCGCAGTCATTTTCTGTGTCATTGACGCTTTTTTTTTTTTTTTTTTACTTTTATTTGATTTCGAAGGGATAACAATCTCACTGGAAGAGCTCGGTTTTAGTTGAATGAGCAATCTCCGTGCTGCGTCCAATCCATGACATTGAAATATGGCTTCTCCTATTTCCCCCACTATGAAAGGGCAACACTGCATTGGGGAAGGGAAGTGGGGGGTGGAAACAATATAAATTGGCGCTAAAGATGAGCTGTCAGGAATAAGAACAGTTGGTGGAAGCTGAAATATAAATGAGAAGGAGGGAAAGAAGAAGGAGAAAGAGAAGATGGAGGAGAAGAAAGAGAAGGAGAATGAGAAGAAGACAAAGAAGGAGAAGAAAAAGAAAGAGAAGGAGAATAAGAGGGAGAGAAAGGAGATGATGGAGGAGGAGAATGAGAAGAAGAAAAAGGAGAAGAAAAAAAGGAGAAGAAGAAGAAAAAGAAAGAGAAGAAGAAGAAAAAGAAAGAGAAGGAGAAGAAAAAGAAAGAGAAGGAGAAGAAAAAGAAAGAGGAGAAGGAAAAGAAAGAGAAGGAGAACAAAAAGAAAGAGAAGGAGAAGAAAGAAAGAGAAGGAGAAGAAAAAGGAGGAAGAGAATAAGAAGGAGAAAATTGAGAAGATGGAGGATGAGAAAGAGAAGAAGCAGAGTGAGAAGAAGAATAAATAGGAGAAGAAAGAAAAAAAGAGGATGTGAAGAAGGAATAAAGAGAAGATGGAGGAGAAAAAGGGGAAGTTGGAGGAGGAAGAGAAGAAGGAGAATGAGAAGAAGAGAAAGAAGGAACAAAGGATAACAGTGGGAAAGAAAAATAGAAAGAGGAAGAAAAGGAAGAAGAAGCAGAAGGGAGAAGAGAGGAAGAGAAAGAGGAGAATAAGAAAAAAGGAGAAGAGGAAGACAATGGGTAAGAAAAAGAGGAGAAGGAAGAAGAAGAATAGGGAAGGCAGCAGTGGGGTAGAGAAAAGGAAGAATGAGGGAAAGGAAGAGGGAGAAGGAGAAGGCAGCATTGAGAGAGGAGCATAAGGAGAAAAAGGAGAACGAAGAGGAAAGGGAAGTGGAAGGAGGAGAAGACAGTGGGGAAGAGAAAAAGGATAATGAAGAGGAAGAAGGAGAATGAGAAGAAGAAAAAGAAGAAGAGGAGGACAGTGGGGAAGAAAAAGAGGAAGAGGAAGAGGAAGAAATGAAAGAAAGAGAATAAACAAAACAAGAATGAGAAGATGGCTGGGTGATAAAGGAAGAGTAAAATAAAAAGTGAGAAGGAGAGAAAGATGAGGAGCAAGAGAAAGAAGAAGAAAAGTAGGAGGAGGAGGCAGCAGGGAAGAAGTGGGGTAGAAAAGAAAAGAAGGAGGAGAATGAACAGGAGAGAGGTGCAAAGGAGAGAAAGTGGAAGCTCAAGAGGAAGAATTTAAAAAAATCAGAAGGCGACAAAAGGAAAGATTGGGCATGAGGAAGAAAGAGGAAAAAAGAGGCAGAGAAGAAAGTGAAGATAAAGATGAAGAAGAGCAGAACGGGCAGGAGGAAGGAGAGGGAGAAAAGGAAAAAGGAGTCAGAAGAATAAAAAGAGGAAGTGCAAGAGATAAAAAAAGATTGAGAAGAGAAGCAGAAAGGGAAGGAGGAAGGAGAAGGAGAAAAGGAAAAAGGAAGTAAAAGAGGTAAAAAAAAGATGGAGAAGGAAAAAAAGGGAAGAGGAAGAGAAGGAGAAAAAGAACAAAGATTAACAGGAGGAAGGGATAGAAGAAGAAGAGAGCAGGAAAAAGAGTAAGGAAAGAAAAAGGAAATAAGAAGAGAACGAGGAAGTACAACTGTATTATGAATAGAAATGCATAAAATAAATTATAATCAATGCTAATTATACAAATGATGTAAAAAAGAAGCAATGATTTTGCAATAAATTCATAAATGAATAAAAGAATCTAAAGTCAAATTTAAAAAAAATAGGAATAAAAATGACTTTATAATATAAGATCTATATCTCCAGTTCTCGTCAGGTTGGTGCACGACCTTCGTCCTGCCGGTTGCTGCCGCGTCTGATATAATGTGCAGATCATTCAGGGGCGTTGGTGAGGTGCTCCTCATTATTAACGATCTCAGGCTTTCTAGAATGTACCGGGCTATAAGTAATGTCTTTGAAATGACACATGTGGGAATCCATCCGTTATGTCGAAAGAAATTCCATCTGATTGATGCAGTGTTTTGTGATTCCATTTTTCCTGGCGTTTGCTGCCGGCAGATGCCTTGAACTGTGCGCGGATCAATATATCTCATCTCAGGCTAATTGTGTAATGTAAAAATGGCTGTTATTGTTTCGGGTTATAGAATGCCAAGGATCCGTGTACAGAGGATTTAGGCAGAACCTTTCCTACTGCATGAAAAACAAGCCGAACTGTGTGGAAAGGGGCCCCAGAACGGGAAGGGAGGCAGAAGAGGTGTCTTCCTCAGTAGCCCCCTGAAGGGGTAAAATTTATAGACTGAAAAAACAACCTGCAGTAACCGAAATAAAGAGGTGAGGGGGCAACCGGGAGAGCTGCTGCAGGAGCCAATGTATCCCGTTACAGATAGTGGGGGCCCTTAGCGGGCCCATACCCCCGGGGAAGGTCTCCTGGTACAAGGGAATTTCCTAACCCTCTTTTTTGGGTGGATGCCTGAGGATAGCAGGTCTGGAGCTATTTTTTAGGGAGATAAATAGAGAGAGCCAGAAAGCAAGAGGTATGGGAGGTAAGTGCAGTCATGTATAGTAGCTTTAGAGTGGGCCCAAGAACAAAATCCCCTGGTTTGGGTCCCAAAAATCAACTCCATGGTGGCCAAAAATCAAATCCCCTGGTTGGGGGCCCCCAAAAAACACTGCATGGTGGGCCCAAGAAACAAACCCCGTGAGGGGCCCCAAAAATCAATTCCTGATGGCCCCAAAACAACTCCCCTGTGGGCCCAGAATTTCCATGGTGGCCCAAGAATCAACTCCACTGGGGCCCAAGAAAACTCCATGGTGGGCCCAAAATCAGCTGCCCCCCTGGTGGGGCCCCAAATTCAAACCCCCCTGATGGGCCAAGAATCAACTTCACTGTGGGCCCAAAATCAACTCACTGATGGGCCCCGAACAACCACTGTGGCCCCAGAATCAACACCCCTTTTGGGGGGTTTTCCCAAAAATCAACTCCACTGGTGGAACCCAAGAAACAACCCCCCTGGGGGGCCCCAAAATTTTCCCCCACTGGTGGCCCCAAGAAATCATCTCCACTGGGGGCCCCCAAGATCACTCCCCTGGTGGCCCCAAGAATAAAATCCCCCTGTGGGCCCCAAGAATAGCTCCACTGGTGGGCCCCCCAAAAAATCACCCACTAGTTTGGGGCCCCCAAAAAAGAACCCCTGGTGGGCCCCCGAAGCAGTCCACTGGTGGGCCCGGAATCAAAATCCCCCTGGGGTTCCCCCGGGAAACACTCCCCTGGTGGGGCCCAAGGATCAAATCCCCTGGTGGGCCCAAGAATCCCCTTCATGAAAGGGTCCAAGAACCAAAAATCCCCCATAGCCCCAAAGTCAAACACTGGTGGATCCCCAAAAATCAATACTTGTGGCCAAAAAAAAAACTACTTGAGGGGCCCCCCAAAAACAACCTTCTTTTTCAACAGGAAATACATAGATACAATTTAATATTGAAAGAATAAAGTAAAACATCTCATACTATCACCATAAAACAATGTACACCATCGCACTGCACATAGACCCTGGTGCCACCAGTATTTGATGTAAGAGTCCCTAAAGAAATCCCCTTTTGAGCAAACAAAAAGCTGAAGCTAGATAAAGTAGTGTGAAATGACTTTGCGGCAAAACCCTTTTTAAAAGGGTTTCTCACCATGCTGTTTCAAAAAAACCCCAAGCCCGCCCGGGGTCACACTTCCTAGCTGGGGTGGATTACGCATGATTGACATATCAATTTTGCTATTGCTAGCAATTCCTGTTACAATGATGTGGGTGCTGGAGATTTATAATCCGTAGGGCACAAAGTTACAGAGCCCTAAGGGTTAAAACTTGTCATTAATTAAGGTAGACAAGCTCCTGTACTGGAGATAAGACTCAGCAAGGAGTAATTCATCATAGTGGGAGATATCAGATAATAGAAAGAGCAGATGGAAGTGGTCAGGACCAAGAGAAACCTTTGTACAGTAGCAGCAGATAAAATCTCCTTTATCTCCTGAACAAAGCAAAATCAGAACAACCAGGTATTTGGTAATAGTCTTCTTTAACTTTTCTCTCCATGTTAAAAATGTATAATTTTGGTGAGAAAACCCCCTTAAAGAGCAAGGTCTGAAGAAGAGAGAAGTCACCAGACAGAGATAGGAAAGTGTAAGATGAACCTGTGAGATAAGGATACTGTGAAATAGTTGCTTTACTTATAACATTGTATTTTCTGCAACACTCAAGCCATTGTGCCACCTAGTGTCAATGTAACCACTAAGCTTCCGTGCCTCAGATAAGAATAGAGACCATTAAGATTGCTGTACCCATCTCCATGAAGATATGCTAAGTAAATTTGTTAGATTTGGGATTTATGGGTCGGCAATTGTCTAAGAAGAACCAAGGCTTTATGGGAAAGGAGCTGAGAAGCTCAAGAACCCTCTATTGGATGTAACAAATCCTCAATTCGCTTTTGACCTACTGGATCTTGAGATAGCAAAAGGGATATTTAGCCAAGCCAGTATCTCTCATCTGCAGACAGCTGTTTCGGGATGTTTGTCCCTCATCAGTGCAGAGCATAGTGATACCGGCTGGCTGTGGGGGAGGCATTGAGTGGCTCAGAAAGGGGAACATCTCTTCTTGAGGTGAGGAGAGCACCAAATAAAGGGTGCTTAAGCTTCTCAGCTCCTTTCCCATAATGCGTTGTGATATGCAGTTGCTTAGTAGAGAGCAAAAAGGAAATTCTAACTCTACACACCATTTGGTGCTCTCCCCACCTCAAGGAGAGATGTTCCCCTTTCTGAGCCACTCATTGCTTCCCACGCAGCCAGCCAGTATCGCTCTGCTCTGCACTGATGAGGGACAAACATCCCGAAACAGCTGTCTGCAGATGAGAGATACTGGCTTGGCTAAATATCCCTTTTGCTTTCTCAAGACCCCGACGGTCAAAAGCGAATTGAGGATTTGGTACATTCAATAGAGGGTGCTTGAGTTTCTCAGCTCCTTTCCCATAATGCCTTGTGATATGCAGATGCTCAGTAGAGGGCAAAAACGCAATTCTAACTCTACACACCGTATGGTGCTCTCCCCAAGGAGAGATGTTCCTCTTTCTAAGGAGAACCAAGTGAGAGAGCGAGAGCCACCCAATCCAGACATTGCGCGCATACCTGAACTAGAGGATTATACAATGAATCACGTCACTTTGTCTTCATTGGTCATTTCAGGCATCGGCCTGCACCGAGGATATTGTAAAAACTAATAAGAATTTACAAGTTTAATTCCGCTCAGCTAATGCCGAAAAGTTGACGACCTGTTAAAACAGCTCTATTGCCGGAATCTTTCCCATTATTCTCAGATCTGCACATTAATACTCCTTGTTTGAGATGAGACAGAAGGAAAATTGCCGAGCAGCAATTGTAATTATTCTGGGTGACCTCATTGAACCACTGAGAATTTAGAGTTTGCTAGGAGACGGGGGCCCATTATGTCAATATATCAAAATGCTAATTTATTAAAAAAAATATTAAAAAAGCAATAAAAAAACTAAGAGCAAAAATCTGAACGAATGATTTCAACAAGCTTTAGCTCCTACCAGAACATCGTATGGTTCTCAAAGGATCCAGGTTGCCCAGGCACCTCTGACTGGAGAGATCTCTAGAAATAGGAGGTGTTACTTAAACCTCAAGGGTGGATGGCAGTGTTGGACTGGAGTACATAAGGCCCACCAGTGGAGTTGATTCATAAGGCCCACCAGTGGAGTTGATTCTTGGGGCCCACTAGTGGAGTTTATTCTTGGGGCACATCAGTGGAGTTTATTCTTGGGGCCCATCAGTCGAGATGATTCTTTGGGCCACCAGTGGAGATGATTCTTGGGGCCACCAGTGGAGATGATTCTTGAGGCCCACCAGTGGAGTTGATTCTTGGGGCCCACCATTGGAATTGATCCTTGGGGTCCCACTAGTGAAGTTGATTATTGGGGACACCAGTGGAGTTGATTCTTGTGGCCCACCAGTGGGGTTATTCTTGGA
The DNA here is from genome assembly GCA_025379985.1 of Phyllomedusa bahiana. Lineage (NCBI taxonomy): Eukaryota > Metazoa > Chordata > Amphibia > Anura > Hylidae > Phyllomedusa > Phyllomedusa bahiana. The sequence continues at coordinate 21,729 of JAODAL010012348.1, forward strand.
GCCCACCCGTCGAGTTGATCTTTGGGGCCCACCAGTAGAGTTGATCTGTGGGGCCCACCAGTGGAGTTGATTCGCTGGGCCCACCAGTGGAGTTGATTCTTGAGGCCCACCAGCCGAGTTGATTCTTGGGACCCACCAGTGGAGCAGAGTCTTGGGGCCACCAGAGGAATTAATTCTTGGGGCCCACCAGTGGAGTTGATTCTTGGGGTCCATCAGTGGAGTTCATTGTTGGGGCCCACCAGTGGAGTTCATTTTTGGGGCCCACCAGTGGAGTTCATTTTTGGGGCCCACCAGTGGAGTTCATTTTTGGGGCCCACCAGTGGAGTTGATTCTTGGGACCCACCAGTTGAGCAGAGTCTTGGGGCCCGCTGATGGAGTTTATTCTTGGGGCCCACCAGAGCAGTTGATTACTAGGGAGTTGATTCTTAGGGAATTGATTCGTGGGACCCACCAGTGGAGTTCATTTTAGCTCATGCCAGAAACATTGAACAGTTCTCATAGGATTCAGGTTGCCCATGCATCCCCTCACTGTACATATGTCTAGTAATAAGAGGTATTACTTAAATCTGGGTGGATGTCAGTGTTGGACTAGAGTGATTGAGGCCCATCAGTTAAGTTGATTCTTGGGGAACAGGAGAGGAGCTGATTCTTGGGGCTCCACCAGTGGAGTTGAGTCTTGGGGCCACCAGTGGAGTTGAGTCTTGGGGCTCACCAGTAGAGTTGAGTCTTGGGGCCACCCTACAGCTATTGTACATGACTCTTGCTTTTTGCCTCTCCTTCTCTGCCTTTCGCCCTGAAAAGAAACATCAGATCCACAAAGCCGAGGAGCCCACCAAAGTTTTCCTCTGCTCCCCTGTGGGCCAGTCTGTGCCTGCACATCACTTGTAGCATTGATCTACTCATGTTATGCAAAGAGGTTTTTGGGGCCCAATTACTCAAGTGTGACTTCCACCTCTGCACCCCCAATAATTATACCCCTGGCAGCCGTGTTGGGACCCAGTGGTACAATCCAAAGTCCTTGGTGATACAGTACTTCACTCTCCAGTCTCTTTGAACCTCACTTTATAACATTCATCTAGTAGCTCAGTGTCTTACAACCTAACATAATGATCCGGGGTGTTACCATTTCTCTTGAGCAATTCAGCAGGTTAATCGAAATACAAAATTAGTTCGGTAACTTTCCCAGGTTATCCTGGTGCTACAGTTATTTAATAATGTCCCACAATAGGCGCTCAATGGTTGGAAACGATCCCTGATGGCCCAGTGGTTTAATAAACAATATCCCAGATAGTCAAGAGGTTGCTCACGGTATTTCTGTCCAAGGATTAATATTAATAATTCTGTAATATGGCTGTTAGTGGGAGGCGGTCATAAAACCTGTCTGTGGCTCTATAGCTGTTCCCTCCAGGTGTAGGGATTTATAGGAATATAGTCAGTGTGAAGGTCAAACCAGGGTCTAATATTAATTTAGCCCTCCATAGACTCAAACTAACTCCAAATATTGCAGACAAATTGGCAATTTCTATAATTAGCAAGTGACTCGGATTTTTTTTTATTCTCACAAGATGTTTAATATTACAAGGGGAGGTATATGCTCTGAATGTAGAATAAATATGATATGGATCAGCACAGGACATTCTCATACTGCATAGACTGGACCAGCTCATGACATTCTCATACTGCAAAGACTAGACCAGCACAGGACATTCTCATACTGCATAGACTGGACCAGCACAGGACATTCTCATACTGCATAGACTGAGGACTCCAGCTACAGCACATCTTAATCATACTCTGCACAGACCAGACAAGCACATATCATTCTCATACTGTATAGACTGGACCAGCACAGATCATTTTCATACTACATATACCACACTGGTACAGGACATTCTCATACTGTATAGACTGGACCAGCAAAGGACATTATCATGCTCCATAGGCTGGACCAGCACAGGACATTCTCATACTGCATAGACAGGATCAGCACAGATCATTCTCATACTACATAGACCAGACTGGTATAGGACATTATCATACTGTATAGATTGGACCAGCACAGGACATTCTTATACTGCATAGACTGGACCAGCACAGGACATTCTCATACTGCATAGACCAAACCAGCTCAGGACATTCTCATACTGCATAGACTAGACCAGAACAGGACATTCTCATACTGCAGAGACTAGACCGACACAGGGAATTATCATACTGCAAACACCAGCACAGGACATTCTCATATTGCATAGACCAGATTAACACAGGACATTCTGGTCATGTCTGAGCCAGACTTGTGGTATTAGCTCTACACTGCCCTATATGTATGACCTACAGAAGAACAGCCAGACCAGGGTAAAGGTGGTGCCTGAGCCAGACTTGTGGTATTAGCTCTACACTTCCCTATATGTATGACCTACAGAAGAACAGACCAGGGTAAAGGTGGTGCCTGAGCCAGACTTGTGGTATTGGCTCTACACTGCCCTGTATGTATGACCTGCAGAAGAACAGCCAGACCAGGGTAAAGGTGGTGCCTGAGCCAGACTTGTGGTATTAGCTCTACACTGCCCTGTATGTATGACCTGCAGAAGAACAGACCAGGGTAAAGGTGGTGCCTGAGCCAGACTTGTGGTATTGGCTCTACACTGCCTTGTATGTATGACCTGCAGAAGAACAGACCAGGGTAAAGGTGGTGCCTGAGCCAGACTTGTGGTATTGTCTCTACACTGCCCTGTATGTATGACCTGCAGAAGAACAGACCAGGGTAAAGGTGGTGCCTGAGCCAGACTTGTGGTATTGTCTCTACACTGCCCTGTATGTATGACCTGCAGAAGAACAGACCAGGGTAAAGGTGGTGCCTGAGCCAGACTTGTGGTATTGGCTCTACACTGCCCTGTATGTATGACCTGCAGAAAAACAGACCAGGGTAAAGGTGGTGCCTGAGCCAGACTTGTGGTATTGGCTCTACACTGCCCTGTATGTATGACCTGAAGAAGAACAGCCAGACCAGGGTAAAGGTGGTGCCTGAGCCAGAGTTGTGTTATTTGCTCTACACTTCCCTCTATGTATAACCTGCAGAAGAACAGCCAGACCAGGGTAAAGGTGGTGCCTGAGCCAGACTTGTGGTATTGGCTCTACACTGCCCTGTATGTATGACCTGCAGAAGAACAGCCCAGACCAGGGTAAAGGTGGTGCCTGAGCCAGACTTGTGGTATTGGCTCTACACTGCCCTGTATGTATGACCTGCAGAAGAACAGGATCTGGCACATTCTTCATTGCCTTAAAGGGGTTTTGCCAGGACGTGCCTTATCTGCTAAGAATCAATTTTAAACAAGCCACGCTGAGCTGAGAGAGAGAGACACAGCCAGAGCACAGAGCCGTGCATAAGGGATTGTGTAAAATGTTCACTCAAATATTCACACTACAACTAGTGGATTCTGTATACAAAAGACAACATATTTCTACCCGGTGCCTTGAAAGCTTCTGCAGCTCCCTTTAATCAGATAAGAAGTGTTCTCTGCACAAGCCCGGCCAGCAGCTCTTGTCAGGTCGTATCTAATAGAAGCTTTTAAGTAACTAAGGGCAGGTAAGGCAGCCTGTAGCTCTCACAGGCTTCACTTTTTCTAATCACATATATTTAGAAAAGGGATTAAATACCTATTTTGGAGGTTCCCACGTCAACATTACATTGTGGAAAAACCCCTTTAAGTGATTTAGACCGGGCCGGCCAGCCCCAACGCTCATACAGGTCGCCCTAATTGAATATATGGGGAGGGAATTTTTGGGTTTTCTCCTGGAGATTCACGACAGAATAGAATGAAATATTTTGTGATGACAGGAATGTGCTCGGAATCGCTTTGTTTGCAGGAACACAACTGATTCACTCAATGTTCCATTTGTGAACAGTTTCTTGGCAACCTGAGCGCTTAAACATTGGCAAAGAGGAGCGAAAGGCCAATTCCGTCCTACGCCGCCGAAGAATTCACACTGTAGAAACATAATGCAAAAAAAGGTAAAACCCTACGTGAACCTATCACCGTGTCTGCCCCGTCTAATAATTACTGGCACTTAGAGGGTTAAAGAGAGAGTTTGTTTGCACCCACCGACCATGGATCCGTGGAGGAGCTGTGTACACAAAACGGAAGGAAATGTTACTAAATTGCATCAGTTTATATTTTTAATTAAAGGGGTTGTCTCACTACATTGATTCATCCTGTTTTCTTGGTTTCATTTTGGATTCAGGGGGTGTTTATTGGCTTCTACTAGGCTGCCGTAGAAGCCAGGTCTGTAGCTATAGCAACCATTGCTGGCAGCCTATCAGGAGAGATCAAACAGGTCTTTAGCTATAGCAACCAGTGCTGGCAGCCTATCAGGAGAGATTTAACAGGTCTGTAGCTATAGCAACCAGTGCTGGCAGCCTATCAGGAGAGATTGAACAGGTCTGTAGCTATAGCAACCAGTGCTGGCAGCCTATCAGGAGAGATTAAACAGGTCTGTGGCTATAGCAACCAGTGCTGGCAGCCTATCAGGAGAGATGGAACGGGTCTGTAGCTATAGCAACCAGTACTGGCAGCCTATCATGAGAGATTGAACAGGTCTGTAGCTATAGTGACCTGAGGAGCTGATGCAGCCCATACAAGAGGGGATATCTAGGAATAGGTTGGACACTGGTAATGGACACATATGCAAAGTGACTTGTGTTTGCAAGATCTTTAACATAAAAAGCGATGATCCCTGTAGTGAGACGACCCCTTTAATTACGGCAAGAAAATATTGGTTGTAAAAGTGTAAATACCCTCTAAGGCTTTCTATAGCTCATAGCCACCCCATAGGCTGGGGCAAGTGGCGATATATAGACTATCGATTGTCAACCCTAATTCAACCGAATCTCTTGAACGTTCCCTCTCTAGCTCCAAATTGCTCTTCTTTGCATCAACACTGACCTCCTGGTTTTATAGGGGTGTTCCCACCATAGACTGTTCTGCATATGGATAGGATAAGCAATCAAAGTATGTTAGGTGTTGGTCTATTTGGGACTCCTTTTTGATGGGAGCGTCCATTTAAAGTTTGGAACACTGATGAAATTTGGGTTAGTTTAAAAAAAATAATTCAAAAGAAGGACTGAAACCAGCTCACCGATATATCAGCTGTGGGAATGCATGGATCCAGTGCAGGATGGGCAACGGTTGTAATCACCAAAAAAGAGTTGGGAATATCCAACATATCCCATAAAATCTAGCCTCCAAATCCTCAAACTCGTACGCGTTACAGGCTTAAACTCAATAGCCCTTAAAGGGGTTGTCTCGTTACAGCAGTTGGCAATGTTCCCTGCTGGTTGCCAAGCAGAGCTTGTGAAATGGAGGGGCGTGTTTCTCCTCCAAGAAGGGAGTATCTTCTTTCTCTGCAGTGCAGAGTGCACATGATGATTCATTCTGTGTGAGCTGGGGGAAGGGAGAGGTTCTCAGCTGTCATTGGAATCATTGGAAGTGAAAAGCTAAGTGTAACTCAATAGTGTATATCTACATTTCTCGCTCTCTCTACATACTTTGTAACTAGAATGGGCATTTGACATTCAGGACTCTGGGAAAGATGGGTGATTATTTTTTTTTTCTCTGTCTCTCTCACTCCCACAGTGATACGTATATGCTGCAGATTATTACACCTCTGACCTTTACAGATCTGAAGAACAAAACTATACGCACTGTTTGTGTTTACATGGAACTGCACATCTGTATCACAAGTGGCTTACGTGGGACCTCGCATCTTTCTCACAAAGTTTTTTTTACGTAGGGCTGCACACGAGATTTACGTGGGTCTGCCGATGAAAGACTGCATGTCTTACATGCAACTGTTGTGTTTTCACTCTCTGATCTGTGCATGTTGCTGCTTGTGCATACATCCCCATGCACGTTCCCATCCACGACCTGTTTGCTGCATCACCTTTGCCTGCGCGTTCTCGTCCACAGCCTCATTTTGATCCCCTCATTTTAAACTATGATCTTTGTACTGAGACAACCCCTTTAATTATAGCAGGCTTAAAATAGATAGCCCTTAATTATAACATGCTTATGCGTTTCAGGCTTAAACTTGATAGCCCTTAATTATAACATGCTTACGGGTTTCAGGCTTAAACGATAGCCCTTAATTATATCATGCTTATGCGTTTCACGCTTAAACTTAATAGCCCTTAATTATATCATGCTTACGCGTTTCAGGCTTAAACTTAATAGCCCTTAATTATATCATGCTTACGCGTTTCAGGCTTAAACTTGATAGCCCTTAATTATAACATGCTTACGCCTTTCAGGCTTAAACTTCATAGCCCTCAATTATAACATGCTTACGCGTTTCAGGCTTAAATGTGATAGCCCTTAATTATATCATGCTTATGTGTTTCAAGATTAAACCCAATAGCCCTTAATTATAACATGCCTATGCGTTTCAAGCTTAAACTCAATAGCCCTTAATTATAACATGCTTACGTGTTTCAGGCTTAAACTTGCTAGCCCTTAATTATAATATGCTTACACGTTTCAAGCTTAAACTCAATAGCCCTTAATTATAATATGCTTACACGTTTCAAGCTTAAACTTGATAGCCCTTAATTATAGCATGCTTATGCGTTTCAGGCTTAAATGCAATCACCCTTAACTACAGTATGCTTATGCGTTTCAGGCTTAAGCTCAATAACCCTTAATTATAGCATGCTTATACGTTTCAGGGTTAAGCTCGGTAGGCCTTTATTATAGCATGTTTATGCGTTTCAGGCTTAGTCAATAGCCCTTAATTATAACATGCTTATGCGTTTCAGTCTTAAACCCGATAGTCCTTAATTATAACATGCTTATGCGTTTCAGGCTTAAACGTGATCGCATGCTATGATTAAGGGCTATTAAGTTTAAGCCTGAAACGCATAAGCACAATACTCTTTTCTTGTTGTAGAATTTGGAGGCTGGATTTTATTTGTACTATTTTTCAATAAATATCTCTGATATTATGGGATATGCTCGATATTCTCAACTATGTTTTTGGTCATTTAAAGAAAAATTGGAGTTTGCGCCTTTAATATTTAAATATTCATAAAAGTACTTTTTTTCCCCTTAAATTTCCCTCACATCTTGTAACATCCATCTACATTTCCATTGTTGCTCATTTTTGCCTTGACGTCGCTCGCCATCGTTGCGTCCTTCTAGCGCTTCCCACACAGCTCAGGGCTGATGCATAAATTTCTTAAAAAAGTTTTCCAGCCGCCCGGACTATGGATAATCCACCGCACATGGAGTCTGAGGTCCAAGAATACATTGTAATCCTCATTGAGAGGGATTTGGATTCTGTCTTCCAGACATTGCACTGGGTTTTTTTCACCAACTGTTTGTTACATCTGGTGCTGATTACTAAATCCTGCAAAATGGACCAAATTCAGCCTGGTTGGCTCAGTGACATAGAGGGAAGGATGCAGCGGGCAGATGGCGGCGCGGTCGCTGGCAAGGCTGCTCCAATTGAGTGAAATAATCATTGTGAATAGATCAAGAGTCGACTCTGAGCTCGGAAGTCAAGTTTCCTGTAATGATAAAATAATATAGACTGGGATGCGATAAAACCATTACAGCCCACCAGGCTGGCGGCGCTCACCGAGAAATCTCCCATCTATTCTGCTTTATTGGCCATTGTGGACTGGGATCGCCATCCATATCAATGCCCACGTCCTGCTGTGTTTCTATATGGGCTCATTGATTACACCCGTACAACGCGTCTAGAATATAGATGAAGTTGCCGGCGCCGGCCGTGTTTGGAGTCTACATTAATTACGCATTGGGAATCGGCTATCTGCGCTTTGCTTTCCTGGTAAACTTGTTCTTAAGCACAACCAGTCTGAAGAGCTGCAGGGAAAAGCATGGTGGACACGCAATAGAGCCGCTACACTGAAGACACTGATTGGAATGGTGCCACAATGAGGCTGAATGAATAAGCACTGGTGCGATCAACTCCACTGGATCAAGAATCAAATCCATTGGGAGGGTTCCAAAAATCAACTCCATTGGTGGTTCCAAAAATCCACTCCATTGGTGGTTCCAAGAATCAACTCCACTGGTGGGCCCAAAGAATCAGGTTCTCTGGTGGCCCCAAGAATCAACTCTACTGGTGGGCCCCAAGAATCAGCTCCACTAGTGGCCCCAAGAATCAACTCCACTGGTGAGCCCCAAGAATCAACTCCACTGGTGGGCCCCAAGAATCAACTCCACTGGTGGGCCCCAAGAATCAGCTACACTGGTGGGTCCAAGAATCAACTCTACTGGTGGGCCCCAAGAATCATCTCCACTAGTGGCCCCAAGAATTAACTCCACTGGTGGGCCCCAAGAATCAGCTACACTAGTGGGCCCCAAAAATCAACTCCACTGGTGGCCCCCAAGAATCAGCTCCACTAGTGGCCCCAAGAATTAACTCCACTGGTGGGCCCCAAGAATCAGCTCCACTGGTGGCCCCCAAGAATCAGCTACACTGGTGGGCCCCAAGAATCAACCCCACTGGTGGGCCCCAAGAATCACCTCCACTGATGGGTCCCAAGAATCAACTTCACTGATGGACCCAAAGAATCAGGTTCACTGGTGGGTCCCAAGAAACAGCTCCATCAGTGGTTTCAAGAATCAACTCCACTGGTGGGCCCCAAGAATCAACTCCACTGGTGGACCCCAAGACTGAACTTCACTGATGGCCCCAAGAATCAACTCCACTGGTGGCCCCCAAGAACCAACTCCACTGGTGGGCCTCTTTAATCAACTCCACTGGTAAGTCCCAAGAATCATCTCCACTGGTGGGCCCCAGGACTCATCTCCACTGGTGGGCCCCAAGAACCAACCCCATTACCAGGTAAAATAATCAACTACACTGGTGGACCCCAAGAATCAACCCCACGGCAGGGTCCAAGGCTTGTCAGTCTAACACTGACATCCACCCTTGATTAACAGTTCTTCTCTTATGGTTTCCATTCACTTCATTAGAAGTCACGTCCTGTAAACCATAGAAATATTTGTCAAGAGAACTTCAGCCTGAACAAAAATTAATCCTGAACAAAAGAGCCAAAGCCCATTAGCGGTTCCGAGCAATTGGGGGAAAAAACAGTGTAAAGTGGACCACGAGATCTCATTAATTAAGACAACCGGGTTCCATCCTGGCGTCCTCCTCGTGTCCAGCTGGGAAGCGGAGGGTCATATAGATGTAGCGCTCCGGAGCCGACACTCACCGTGAATCAAATCATTAACAGATAATCAAGCAGCCGGGTGAATCTGACAGACTCAGCCTGAAATCGGAGATGTGCCTCTGAGCTTACAGCTTCACTGCTGTCAGAGACTTCGCTCACGAGCCGTTATAACCTCGGGTATTAGGAGAATACAAGTCAATGTTAATCACTCTGTCGAAGGATTGAAGGAAGAAAAATGTCCCTGATGCAGGAATATAATGCAACATATACAGTGAAGACTGACACAGAGTGGGCAGACTGTTACAGGATACAGGGCAAGACTCAATGCACCCTAGGAAGAAAAGCCATGAATTGAACAGACAAAAATTGATACAATTGTTGGGTCCAATGTGTGTTTTTGAGTCGTCTTCACTCTTGTTTTTTCAAAATGCACTGGGGCACAGCTATAGGGGTGCAAAGATAATAGCTGCACCAAGAGCCCCAGAGCTGGGAGGTACCCATTGTAAGAGCCAGGTTAAAGTTCCTTATTTCAGTGTTTCCCAATTGACAAAGAGATACTATGTGCCGAAACTCCAAAAGGCACACAAGTGCCATGTCCTTTGCCAGCCGGTAACCATGTGGTGGGAGTCCTTTAGGCACAGAAATCCAGCTCTCCAAACAGACAATCAGAAAGACACCTGGTCCTTTAGGCACATAAGTTCACATCTCCTGACCAGGCAGAAAAACATGTGGTGGGGCTCTTTAGGTATAGAAGCCCCATGTTTTTAGATAGTCAGAAATAAACCATTTGGTGGTAGACCTATAGGCACACAAGTCCCATTTCCTAGACCAGAAAATAAGATACCAGGAGGTGGGACTCCTTTAGGCACATAAGTCCCATGTCATTGGCCAGTCAGAAAGACACCATGTGGTGAGACCTCCTATAGGAACAGAGGTCTCATGTCCCTGGTTAGTCATAAAGCCACTGGAACTCCTGTAGGCACACAAGTCCCATGTCCTTGCCCAGTCAGTTAAACAACATGTACTGGGACTCCTGTAGGCACACAAGTCTCATGTCCTTGCCCAGTCAATTAAACAACATGTACTGGGACTCCTGAAGGCACACAAGTCCCATGTCCTTGCCCAGTCAATTAAACAACATGTACTGGGACTCCTGTAGGCACACATGACCCATGTTCTTGGCCAGTCAGTAAGATACCATGTACTGGGACTCCTGTAGGCACAAATGTCCCCTGTCCTGGCCCGGTCAGTATGATACCATGTACTGGGACTCCTGTAGGCACACATGACCCATGTTCTTGGCCAGTCAGTAAGATACCATGTACTGGGACTCCTGTAGGCACACAAGTTCCCTGTCCTGGCCCGGTCAGTATGATACCATGTACTGGGACTCATGTAGGCACAAAAGTTCCCTGTTCTGGCCTAATCAGTAAGATACCATGTACTGGGACTCCTGTAGGCACACAAGTACACTGTTCTGGCCTAATCAGTAAGATACCACGTACTGGGACTCCTGTAGTCATCCAAGTCCCCTGTTCTTGGCCAGTCAGTAAGATACCATGTACTGGGACTCCTGTAGGCACAAAAGTCCTCTGTCCTGGGCCAGTCAGTAAGATACCATGTACTGGGACTCCTGTAGACATACATGTCCCATGTTCTTGGCCAGTCAGTAAGATACCATGTACTGGGACTCCTGTAGTCATACATGTCCCATGTTCTTGGCCAGTCAGTAAGATACCATGTACTGGGACTCCTGTAGGCACAAAAGTCCTCGGGTCTGGGCAACAGTCCATGTAAGGATACATGTACTGGGATCATCCTTGTAGTAGCATATACCTGTCAACATGTGTTCTTGGCCAGTCCGACACCCCAAGCATTTTGCTAGCAGAGCAACTCACTTTCTTGGGTACAGAACTCTCGCTCCTTTTGATCACAAATGATGAATACAAAACATAGCATCACCGTGACTGCATTTAATTTGTTTGGGTAAATCCTGTGCCCATAGCTATACTGTAACTATGGCAAGAATCTCATGGAAATTAATTTGTTCGTTAATTAATCTGTTTCACGAGGTTCTTATGAGGATACTCTTAACAATGCCGGAATATGTCAGTAATTGTGCTTTGTAACGTGTTAATTGACTGTGCTTTTAATTCTACATTTACATATTTCATCTCTATTTACCCTTGTTATTGCCGTATTTACATCTGTATCTGATTTGTCATTGACTGTAGTGGTAGCTCCAATGGTTTACTCCAAGCACGGCTGTATAATGGACTTGGCACCACCAGGCTCCATGAGAATAGGCAACTTACTCAGCATTGATTAGCTGCCAAAAGGGAGATGATTTGCAAAACTGATCTTGTGACTTGGGCTATGTACAGAAAAAATTCCAATAATTACTCATCCTATGGCCTGAAAATTTCACTAATGTAAGGTTGAAAAAATACATAGATCCATCAAGTCCAACCTTTAAGCCTACAACATTGATCCAGAGGAAGGCTAAAACCCTATTGAGATGGATGCTAATGGCCCCATGCAAGAGGAAAAATTATTTCCCGACTCCACAAATTGGCTTCAGAGTGGCATAATTTGGAAACATACTTGATATATCATTACTGGTAGCCATTGGCATTGTGTAACCGTATGGCCAGAAAGGGGACTATGTTGCCAAATTGAAGATATTGGAGTTTCCCTCAACTTCATCATCAGCTCCATCAACGCAATGTACAATGTCAGGAACTTCATCTCTTGGACCTACACAGTAAGGAATGTCATTGGCCAATAGGTAAGTACACCTAACACCCTGGCTGGAAGATGGCTGAAGAGTCCAATGCCTGAGCCACAGATGTTGCAGGTGGGGCAATTAGCATAGGGCAAATGGAGAAGGATTCTTGGCTATGAACTGTAAATGGTGCCTGGAGGCAAGCTTTGACTAGCCCACAGAGGAATAGGGGGATCTCCCCATGGGCCACTGGGTTTGGTGGGCCTGTAAACATGGTGGACCCATGGGTTTCTGAGGCTTCTTTTAAGGGAGAAAGGCAGGAAAGAGAGGCAGAAAGCAAGAGGCATATAAGGTAGGTGCAGTAGCTGTAGGATGAACCCCAAGAATCATCTACACTGGTGAGCACCAAGAATCAACTCCAACGGTGGGGCCCAGGTGCCCAAGTCTGGCACTACCTACTGGAATTAATGTATATTGCTGTGGACCCATGGACCTACACAAATGGTTGTGGTCGATCCGAGTGGTAATTTGAAGTTCTTGAGCCCTGTGCTAAATCTGGAACAGTGTCCCCCCACCCTCAAACTATAACAAGCCATTTAGATCAGTGGTCTCCTCTACTGTTGCTTGAACCTGTCAATATTTAGTTCCACTACTTATGTTCCGAACCCAAATCTATTCACTCCAAATCTTAACCAAAGTTGGAGATATGGTTAAGGCTTTTTACTGGTTTATAAAGATTAACTTATCACCTCTGGTCCTAATGTGGCATCAGATAAGAATTGTTGTTAGTCCTGACAAGGATTTGATAGAGCCGCCATTCTGGTACACCCTTCTCCGTTATTTATATAAGGCAGAAAGTTCTTGTACAAGCGGTCATGTCCCCTACTGGTCAAGTACCTTATGGGGATTATATGTCAGACCAGAAGCACCACAGAGTGGTAAGTTAACCCTTACAAACCAGTAAAACAATCCTAACCCCAACTTTGGTCTATGGTTAGGATTATGATTCTGGTCAATATTTTGGCGATTTACGCCAAAAATTTATTTGGGCCAGCCTGAATCTAATCTCATCACTAGTCTTGTCCAACGAGATAGTGAAACCTTTTGGCGCTCAGGACTCAGGGCACCAACCTTTGCACCCCCTATGTGTCAGACTAAAGTTCAAGTTCATGGGGTCCACCAGAGGAAATTATTCCTACCTATACAGGACATGTGTGTGTCCACTTTTAAAGGGGTTTTTCCACTTGGCAAAGTCTACTATGGAGGCTGGCCCGTGGTTCACTTGCGGTCCACTAATTGAGTTGATTCTTGGGGTTCACTAGTTGAGTTGATTCTTGGGGCCACTACTGGAGCTGATTCTTGGGGTCCACCAGTGGAATTGATTCTTGAGGCCCATCAATGGAGTTGATTCTTGGGGCCCACCAGTGGAGTTGATTCTTGGGGCTCCACCAGTGCAGCTGATTCTTGGGGCCCACCAGTGGAGTTGATTCTTGGGGCCCACTAGTGAAGTTGATTCGTGGGGCCCACCAGTGGAGTTCAATCTTGGGGCCCACATGCATTGATTCTTGACCCAAGTTGAGCGATCTTGGGCCCACCATGCATGATTCTTGGGCCCACCAGAGCATTGATATAGGGAGTTGATCTAGGAATTGTTCGTGGGCCCACCAGTGATTTATTTTAGCTCATCAGAACATTGAGCTGATTTTGGCCCACCATGAGTTGATTCTTGGGGCCCACAGTGAAGTTGATTCGTGGGGCCACATGATTCAATCTTGGGCCACCAATGCATTGATTCTGGAGCCCTACCAGGCAGTAATTCTTGGCCCACGTGCAGTTGATCTTGAGTCGCCTACACTATGCACATACTACACATGACTCTATCTTTCTGTCTTTTCTGCCCAGGGGCCAACCGAGGGTTTCCTCTACTCCCCTGTGGGCCAATCCGAGCCTGGACATATCCATGTGTTACATGTTGTTAAGGGCTTAAAGTTATCTTTGCATCTAAAAATAAGGTTGTCTTCTACTAGAAGTTTGGGACCCTAACATATTAGGGGTACAGAATTGTGTCAGAGCTTGGAGGATCCTCTAGTACTCTGGTGGGTCAGTCTGACCCTGTCCTATAGTTAGGCCCCTAAAGAACACCCAGATACAAATTTGGTACAAGGAACCCAGCACCTTGTGCTACTCCAAGCCTCCAGCTGATATTTATCCTAATATAACGTCTAAATAACTACTGGGTGGAGAAGATCCAATGAAGTATGCATCATAGAGACTCTAGCCATGGGGCGTATGACTGAAAACGAGGCGTTGCTAAGCCCCCCCTTACCAATTCCATTTCAAACTGTGCTCTCAATTCTATCACCATATCAAACTCAGGGAAGAGGGTGATGGAAAAATTTACTTTCTAACCTCACAATAGTGAAATATGAAAAAGAGACTGAAAAACTCATTCATTTTTGGAAACATCCCCGATGCCGAGGACAACAGCTGTTACGGTGTGAATAGCGAGTGTTACCCCCTGTTTGCTACATGTTATCAGATTCTTTGCAAGGTATTTTTGCTCTACTTGAAGGCTCTAAGTTTCCTAGGAGCGAGCAAATCCGAAGCCGCATCAGCTGTGATTCAATGCAAAACGTGCCCCCCCCCAGCATCGCCTACATCTGAGCATTTCTTAATCAAACGCAAGAGCCAAACTTTCAATAATTAGATCCTTTTCTGCATTTTTTTTTCTTCTCCCTGAAAGACGAAAGGCAACGGTTGAAAATAATACGAAATTGAAAACCAATCAACCTTAGAGCTTCTTTTTGGTACATTTTGTTACCCAGCCTGGAGAAATCCCCGCTGACCTGAGCGGTGATTGAACTTCTTGCCAAGATAAATTACTCATACATAAAAAGAGAGCGTTCTCTATGAAAAGCCAAGGCCGCGACGAGCGTGGCGCATTTCACAATTCCCCGTAACGTCCACAATGTTACATTGTTCATATTATGTTTCCGCTGTCGTGTATGGAAGAAGCTCACAAGGATCTTCAAGACTAACGCTTTTCAGGCTTTAATTCAAATAGGTGACTAGATTTGTGTACTTGTGTCGCTAAGGTTATAAAAGTCTAGGTCAGGGGTGTAAAACTCATTATCGCCGAGGGACACATCTGTATTGTGGTTGTCCTTCAAGAGCTGTAGGAAGGTGGCTATGGTGCATGGGTTGGGGGGTAGCTAGAGTGCCTGGGTGGGAGGGCTGTTGGAGAGTGTCTAGAGGCATCGGTTGAAGGGCTGTCGGAGGTTGTCTAAGGTGTCTGAGTTGGAGGGTGGTTGGAATGCTTGGGTTGGAGGGTTGTAGGAGGGTGGCTGGGATGCCTGGGTTGAGTGGCTGTTTAGGGTGATTAGGATGGCTGGGTAGGAGGGCTTTGGAGGGTGGCTAGGGTGACTGGGTTGGAGGACTGTTTGAGAGTGGATGAAGGCATCGGTTGTAGGGCTGTTGGAGGTTATATAAGATGTCTGAGTTGGAGCGGTGTTGAAGGGTGGTTGAGATGCTTGGGTTGGAGGATTGGAGGAGGATGGCTGGGATGCCTGGGCTGAATGGCCATTTAGGGTGATTAGGATGCCTGGGTAGGAGGGCTCTGGATGGTGGCAAGGGTGCCTGGGTTGGAGGGCTGTTGGAGAGTGGCTGAAGGCATCGGTTGAAGGGCTGTTGGAGGTTGTCTAAGGTGTCTGAGTTGGAGGGTGGTTGGGATGCTTGGGTTGGAGGGTTGTGGGAGGGTGCTTGGGATGCCTGGGTTGAAGGACCTTATAGGCTGGCTAGGGTGCCTGGGTTGGAGGGCTGCTGGAGGTTGGCTGGGATGCTTGGATTGGAGGGCCTTGGGAGGTTTGCTATGGTGCCTTTTGTAGAAGGGTCTTGTAGAAGGGTTAGGCTGCCTATATAGGATTGCCTTGGAGGGTATATAGTGTGCCTAGGGAGAAGTGCCTTGTAGGGTGGTTAGGGTGCCTGGGTAGGAGTGCCTTTGTAGGATGGTTAGGGTGCCTGGGTAGGAGAGCCTTGTAATGAGGGTAGGTTTACTGGGTAGGAGGGCCTTGGAGGGTGTCTAGGGTGCCTGGGTTGGAGGTTGGTTAGGGTGCCTTAGTTGTAAGGTGGCTATGGTGCATATCTAGGGCTATCAGAACAGTGCCACCACCTGTGAGTTGCGGAACAGACCAAAGTGAAGGTGCTTTCTAAAGCCTCAAATCCAAGATGGCGGCCATTTCCTGTAGTGACCAAATGCTGACTGCATGCTCCAGGGAAAGTGGAGTACTGATCCTTCTGCATTTGAATATTGTCCATTTCTATTCACCAGCATTATGGCACCCCTGGCATATAAGTACAATGGTCCCTGTCCGAATCCACAACACCACATGAGACCTCTAACTACCCCCAGGCCCATCTATATCATCACTCTACCTACATCAGGACACCCCACTTTATCTATTCTATCATCTATCTATCTTCTATCTATCTATCTATCTATCTATTATCTATCTATCTTCTATCTCCTATCTATCTATCCTACCCTATATCTATCTATCTATTTTATCCTATCTATCTTTTTCCTATCTATCTATCTATCTATCTATCTATGTCATATCTATCTATCTACCCATCTCACATCACTCCAGTGTCACCATGACAACACTCTCTGTCTAGTTTTCTGGCACTTCACTCTTACCTCACTAACGTTCAATGGGCCCAGATCCTCACCCACATCAAAGCCCTCCACGATCACAGTCTTATAATCCAGAAATTGTCCAATTTTGAGAAAAGTTGAGAAACATATAAAGCTTTTCTATGGTAACTGTTGAGATGGAAAGAACTGGTTGCTAAATGTGACTTGAGCAGAGGTCGGGAACGCTGCCCCTTGTAGAGCAGCTGTAATAACACGACAACACATTATTAGGCCGGGAGAATAGTGACATTTTCGAGCGCACAGATGGAGAATGAGATGACAGCTTTTCCCACTCGGCCTCATTTACATTGCAGCGGCTCCAATCACATCAGGTGTCGCAGGATATAATTCTCCAAAATGTGTCACATTTATGATACTAAGGAAAGTGTGCTGGAGCATCGCCTGCGAGATATTACCGGGAGACGGCGGGGATCTGCTTACGATGGGCCCGGCGCTGCCACATGAATTTTATAAGTCCATTTCTGATGCTGATTTTGTGTTTAATCCTCAAACTGAATGTAAAGTTTTATCTTGGAAGTGAAATGCAAAAAGATATAAAAAGAAAGCTGCTGCCCTTTGGTTACTGTGGCCGTGTGCTCAGGGAGAAGAAGCCCTCTCTAAGCTCCACTGCAAAGAGTTGTCTCAGTTGTACTCATAATATATAAATGTGAAATGTGTGGCAAACTCTAGTCACCACTAGGGGGAGCTGTCAAAACTTTATAATTTGACCCACACAAAGGACTTGTATTTCCCTCATATTGTTTTGGAACTTTTGGGATTTCCCTTGGTCACCACTAGGGTGGACTTTGGGGGTTCGACATAATGATGCACACAGGACTTGTTAAACTCATCTTCAGAACTAGGACAAGGTATTCTGGTGCCCTTAGCATATAAGGCATATAGCGCCCCCCCCATGGAAAGTTCAGCCCACACCAAACCTCCTTTTTCCCCTCTCCTGCCTTGGATGAAGTGACTCACCTAGGTGGTCACCTACCTCTGCCTACCCATTGTCCTGGTCCTGCTCATAAATGTGAAATGTGTGGCAAATTCTAGTCACCACTAGAGGGAGCTGTCACCATGATGATGTCTACAGTACTTGTTATAATCCTAGTCTATAAATGTGAACTCTAGTCCACACTAGGGAGATTTGTCACCATGATGATGTATACAGGACTTGTTCTTCTCATCTTCAGGACTAGGATAAGGTATTCTGGTGTCATTGGCATATAAGACACATAGCGACCCCCCATTCGAGATTTTCGGGCCCCTTATACATTCTTTCCCCTCCTTTCGGGGGCCCAAACCCACCTTGTCATTTCAAAAGGCAGGGGTCCCATATAAGACCACAAAGCTTGGGGACAACCCTTTTGGGAATTGTGTCAGCACTGGTTCTCCCATGAGGTTGTCAGAGAGGATCTAGATTAGGATCTGCATAGCTCTGCAACCATATGGGACCAGAATATCTACCAGTGTATGACCAGATGGATTGTAGGATGAGGGGCAACAGCTGACCGCAAATGAATAACTGGTATGGCTTTATTAATCCCTTTCATATTTCAAGTCTCAGTGAGTCGGATTCAATAGGTGGCACGTGCAAAGTCCTGGCCTTTTATAATATAATTACTTTTCTGTGGCGCAACTAATGGTGTATAAATCTCCACACACCTATACGGTGCCTCTTCCTATGGGATACACTACCCTTTGACGTCTCCCATGGTTCCTCCATTTGTACACCGCTTTCAAAATTCTTGAATATGAAATCAGATTACCTATATGATAGCACACATTTATATAGGCCTAGAGACGGTCATTTCCTTATCTGACAGTAGGTGGCAGCAGAACACCAGGAGAAGAAACAGGAAGAGGAAAACTCTGGGAAGGAGGAGGAGTCAGGTGGAGAAAGAGGTCAGAGTAGAGACAGCTGAGAGTGAGGTCTGTGCTCCTGCTAGTGAGGGATTGAGAGCAAGAGATTTGAGATTGGCACCCAGGAGACACTCCGGGAGATGCTGGCAAGGGGAATTGGTGGAAAGAGACTCCTGACCCACAGGTGGGCCATTAAAGATCATGGAAGGAGGACCTGGGTGCACCAAACACAAGGAGACGCAAAAGAGTGCGGCACCTGAGCCCTGAATACTGGGTGTCACCCCCAGCTCTGCTCTTCATGTTTCAATAAATCTCTTTGTTACGTATCCTCACCCCGGTTATTACATTTCCATTGTGTTACCGTTCAAGGGCCTGGGCAGGACAGTTTGGTGCCCAGGGCAAATCGGACAAATAGCGCCCCACTGCCCGCTTCATATGGCTCCCTTCTGCCATGACTACTGCTCCCCGTGATTGGAGGTGGAAGGGGGTATCCCTTCCATGCATAACAGTCTAGATGCTGCAATCACATTGACCACAGCAGGGGCATAACTAGAATTCATTGGGCCCCATAGAGACTTTAGATGGGGCCTCAACGCCTAATGACAAGAAACCGAAACAGCAGCAAAAGTAGCAATAATATAGGAATAAATAACACCGCCAAGTATCGGGGAAGCCGCATAGCAGAGCTGGGGAGCAGAAAGACGCTCACAACGAGGAGCAATGTCCTTACACCTGAGTGGAGCCCCCTCAACCTGTGGGCCCCATCGCAGTCACTTGGGTTATAGTTACACCCAGGGACACAGCCGGGATTGGAGCTACGTATGGAAGGTATAATAGAGCTAAAGGCTAAAAGGCGAAGTCACCTCCCACACT
Source organism: Phyllomedusa bahiana (assembly GCA_025379985.1). Classification (NCBI taxonomy): domain Eukaryota; kingdom Metazoa; phylum Chordata; class Amphibia; order Anura; family Hylidae; genus Phyllomedusa; species Phyllomedusa bahiana. The sequence continues at coordinate 41,082 of JAODAL010012348.1, forward strand.
CCCCTTTGTATGGAGTGGGCTGAGCTCAAAAACCTGCCCGCACATACTTATGCCCGATTCCTGACAGGCATGAGGTGGTGCCCCAGGCAGTTGCATACCTCTGCTTACCCATGGTCCTGGCCATACCTGGAATATTTAAGGTGACAACCCCTCCAGGAGCCATAATATAGTCATATAGGTCATCCCTTAAAACAGTTGAAGATGTTCAATCATTGTGGACTGCTCCATACATCTTGTGCCCCCTTCCTGACTGGCATAAGGTGGTGCCCTTTGCAGTTGCCTACCTCAGCCAACACATGGTCCTGCCCTGCCCAGAATAATATAGTCATATAGGTTGTCACCTAGGAAAGTTGAGTTCCAATGAATGGGGACTGCTCCATACATCCTGGTGCCCTCTTCCTGGCATGATGTGGTGCTCTAGGTACTTGCCTACTTCTGTCTCCCTTTCAATTTGGCCCTGCCTGGAATATCTGAATGACAACCCCTCTGAGAGCTGTTACATAATTATATAGGTCATCACCTAAATAGTTGAGGATTTCCTATAATTGGGGACTGCTCCATACATCCTTGTGCCCCCTTCCTGACTGGCCTGAGGTGGTGCCCTTTGTAGTTGCCTACCTCTGCCTATCCATTGTTCCTGCCCTTCCTGGAATAATATAGTCATATAGGTCGTCACCAAAAGCAACAGAATAACACGGACAACCCCATTCCTGGACAATCCCATTCCTGGACAACCCCATTCCTGGTGAACCCCATTCCTGGACAACCCCATTCCTGGACAAATCCAATTCCTTACAACCCCACTTCGTAGAACTGGCACGCGGGCTACTGAGGCCTCCTGCCCAGGTCCTGCAGTGTCAGAGACGAACGGCGGGCGTTCGCCGCAGGAATGCGGCCAACTGGCTCGCTAGTGTGTTCTGCAATGTCGGCAAAATGATTGATGCTAAAAGCCATAATGTCAGCGGCGCTGCAGAGTCAGAGCGCACCGACTGCAAGTACCGGAGCCGAGCGATCAAGTGCGAGCAGCAGAGGTCATTAGCAGGTGATTGATTAGTCTATTACACACAGGGCCGATCGAAAGAGAATATCTATTACCTACTATTATCTATGGATGGTGCTGCTATAACCTGGGGATAAAACATGTAGGTAAAGCAGGTACACATCTCTTTGTATACAAGTGATATGGAGAGCGTGCTGGTACTAACGCCTGGGGATCTCCTGTATCACTAGTTGATATGGAAGCATTTCTGGTATAACCTTGGGCCTCCTCCTGATATACACGTGACTTATGGAGCATTGTTCTGGTATATCCTGGGGATCTCCCTGTATATAGATGATATCTGGACAGCATGCGTGTATAACCTGTGGATCTCCTGTAAATAGTGATATGGAGCATGCCTGGTATAACTTGAGGGCCTCTCCTGTATATAGTTATAGAGCATTCTGGTATAACCTGGGATCTCCTGTATATAGTGATATGGAGCATGCTGTAATAACCTGGGGCTCCTGTATAGAGTGATATGGAGCAATGCCTGGATAACACCTGGGGATCTTCCTGTAAATAGTGATATGGAGCACGCTTGGTATACACACCTGGTCCTCTCCTGTATAATAGTATATGCGAGCATCGTGGTATCGAACCATGGGATCCTCCTTATATAGGATTGGGGCAAATTGCTGGTATAAACCTTGGGAGATCTCCTTTATATACAGCGATATTGGAGCATGCTGGTATAACCTGGAGATCTCCAGTATAATATGGATACTGGAGCATGCTGGTAAAACCTGGGGGTCTTCCTGTAAATAGTGATATTGGAGCATGTCTGTATAGACTGGTGGATCTCCTTATATAGTTGATTACTCTTTTATATTGAAGATCGAAAACATACACAGTTTACCTTACAAAATATTTTACAATAACATGTACAAGAACTTATCTTATCAGACCCTGGGACTGGTCCCAGACCCAACCCATACAACAATCATCTCAAACCTATTTATTTATCATATATACCCCTGCTGCGAGGCCCACCCTAATTCAACAAATGTCCACCATTTAGTAACAATATATACACTATATACAATATATACACTATATTACAAGATAACTAGTAACACTATTTACAAATATCCGATATATACCTTACTTTCCTATCTATATTTACCCACTCCCATACACCCAACAGTTCCTTATCCTGAGTCTTCAGGTTCCCATAGGTTTCTTTATGAAAAAGTGGGGCCAGACTCATTTACTCCCCCATTATAAACACCACCACCCAACCAATTCTAAATACCGCCCTTTTTTATTTTTACATATACCTTCTATATACACATACATACATCAATAACATAAGACACATTATGATATATATATATACATACGTTATCTCCTGACTAATTTAACCCACACCCAGTCCCCAAAGTGCCACACAGTCCTTATCCTAGGAGTTCTGGTTCCCATAGGTCCAATATCTTGTTCCAATTCATCTAATGGGGACCAGGAACTCATTCTCTTCCTCCCCCCCTTTTTTAAACCAAACCACCACATAACCTATCAAAAAAAAAAATTTTTTATTTAATATCCGTATTTATGATACTTATAGGTCGAACCGTATAATCCTTATGTGCTCTAAACAACCTAAACACAAAACTTATATTCCTCGTGTACTAACAACCTATATACAATCATTACTTCCTACCCATCCCTTCTTAAGGCTCTGGTTCCGTCTCTGTAAGTCTTTCACCGTCAACTAACTGAATCTCAACAAATACAAAAATCTAAGTACGTTTAGCATTCTGCCCACCACCGGGATTAGTAGAGTGCCGAAAGATCAGGAACCCTGAAGGACCAACCCCCTCCAAAGGCGGTCGATAGGCCTCCTGACCCCCAACCTCTACAAACCTCCCACAGAACGTACCATTCAACCAGATCGTCCAAAATGTGCGCCAACCAACCTTGTTTTCTTCTGAGGAAGATTTTTTTTTCTCTGTCCGCGTCGGCCACTAAGCACCCGTGCGCACCATTGAGATACTAACCACTGAACTAACCTATGATATTTAAGTGCACGGACCCGTACCACCAGGGGTGTATTGGAAATGTTTCCCTATACCCAACTCGCATAGGAGAGGCCTGCCAACCTGGCCAAACTCATGGAAGCCAACACACCCTATTGAACACCTCTGCATTGAGGGGCAATGGAGGAGGAATGGTGATCCCATCTTTCCATCATGCCAACCCTACATATCCTCCGGCGATGGAGCAACTTATCTAGTACGCTCAGACAGGAGTCATCAAAAACCTTTACAATATTTCCCACTCAACGATGCAGCATACATGGAAGCACGCACCACAGGTCGTCATCCCCCAAATTATTCTCTGCGGGATCCCACATGCTGAACATTCAATACAATTTAACCCTACCCTACTAGATCCTTACCTGGCAATCTTGAGGGATTTCTCCTGGCCAGACGTCATTATCTCCGTCATTCCAGACCCCCATCGCGGATGGTCTACAGGGTCAGTGGCAACTATATGACCTGGAAGAAGTAATTGATCTCCTGACTGCGCGAAGATGTAACCTCACCACCACAGACCTTCCTCTGACTCCCCATTCCCTGGAAGTGGAGACTGACAACCACATCTGACCTAGAGCTACCCACAGAGGAGAGAGCCCTTATCCCAAAGGGGGCTATGTTGAGTCTTCTAATAAAGGTATGTGAAAGTAAATACCACGGGGTTAACCATACCTAACCCCCTAGTCTCCTCGCACGTTATGTCTCCTAGATCCGTGCCCAGAAAAACCCTGGTTTAATGCACACACTGCCCAAATAGATGAATAACGGGAGCAGGAAAAGTTTTTGACAATCAATGTCCACCATACTCTCTAAGGGTTAAAGACCACCCTTTTCCACTGATCCCACTTTCTGATTCAGGCCATTGTTTAAGTCCTGTCCTCCCGATTTTTATTCTTCGGTAATCCCGCCTGTATGAATCAAATAGCCCCAGTATCTTAATTGTCGTCTGGGGCACAGGAAGTGTCCCGACAAGGTCAAAATTGGTTCTTCGTTCCCAACCAAAGACCTTCACACTTTTCCCGATTGATCTTGGACCCAGATGGTCTCCGAGTAACTTATCAACTTCCAGCCATCACCCAATCTGCCCTCCTCCGAGGAAGAGACAGAGTGACGTCGTCCGCATAGCCCACCACCTCCAAGGAGGCGCCTCGCAGGCCCATCCTCAACCACCCCCACCCAACGAGTCCACGATCTAGCCTTTCTGGGTAAGGAATGGTCGATCGCAAACACGCTATACAAGGGGCTCCAGAGGACATCCTTGAACGTACACCGACCCCATCTCAAAAGGCTGAGACCAATTCCAACTCGCGTTCACACAACTGCAAAAGCTACGATCAGCCCCCTTGTATCAATTTTTTTTAAACCAATTTACTACCATCCACCCCCCCGGCAGAACCATATCTCAGGAGAGTGACCAGAAGCTACTGCATGGTTGAACTGCCACCTTATCAAAAGCTTTTGCCAGATCCGAGGGAACACAGTTATGAACCCCTTCCAATGGGCCTGCCCTGCCACTCCGCACCAACATCCTCCCTGACCCTTCAATATGCAACCTCTACTTCCTCCTCACTGACTTAATGCCGTCAAATCCACAAAAGATAGGCTGTACTCCTAGCTCGGCGGAATACTTTCACAGACCAAAAATGCCGAATCATTTGGGTCTCGCGATTTAACCTCACTCCTGCCCAAAAGATGAGATCCAGAATGACCTAACACGCAATTTCCAAGATTTCCAAGATCTCTGACTGGACTTCCTCAGAGATCCTGTACTTATCCATTAGGCCCGTGAAACTATATGCTACTAATCGACATCCTGCAGTTCTTGTAAGGGTCGGGCAATGAGCAGTACCGTGCCAAAGTCCTTTCACATACTAAGGATGCGTGCCTGCATACTGACATCCCTTGCAAGTCAAAGGCTTTAACTCTGGAGAACTCACACGGTCACCTCAGTCGACGACTAAATGTTTACGAGAGTTATCTCCTCCAGAGCTCTGGGACAGGCGTTTACCTGTTCAAGCGTTCTGAGGTTTAAGGTGTATCTGGGCGGAAAGAACCCCGCTGCCCTTTCTCTTCTAAAAATTTCCCACCTACCTCCTGACTTACTTCGGCATAAGCCATTAAAGGAATTTGGGACCTCTGCAGGAAAATCGATGCAAAGATTGCGTCCTAAATCTCCGTCCTCTTCCAGGAGTGACGAATTTACAAGCTTCCAAATAGACCGCTTTCCCATACTATGGGGGTCTCTGAGCAAACATTCAAAGAAAAAAAAATCATACAGTGATCGAGAACTCTATCTCTGTCACGATAGCGGTGACGAGACAGAGTCCTCCCTTTACAATTAAACCGTATCTATCCCTGACGACACTAATACTCCCACCTCTTAGATAGGTGAATCCCTCTGTGCCTGGTTGAGTGTCTGATGTGGACATCCACCAGGCGATCCTCACTAACTATTTCTACTAAGTACGCGCGCACCCATTCATGAGCCACACCTATGGCACTATCCCCTAGCCTGAGATTCTGTGACGTTGTTTGAAATCTCCCTCCCGCCAAGATGCTTGCCGGCTATCGTAAAAAGGAAAGTCTTAGATCCTCTGTCAAAAGAGAGACATTTCCTCCTCCCTCCCAACGCAATCAGGTGGGGGCATAGAATGTTTATGAAGCCTAGAGCTCACTGTCCCATCACTAGAACATCTAAGATCAACACCCTCCCATTTCGAGCTCGATCACTAGCCGTACTTGCATTCAACGCGAACAGTAAAAAGAAAACCGCCACTCCGGAATATGAGCTCGCAGCAAGCAGACCAGTAAGAAGGCCCTGCTCGCCATTTCCCTTCTTGCCTCTCCTCATGTCGCCCGTGATATCCCAATCGATACTCTTGAGCAAGAAGACAACATCACTTCAACACGGCTGAAAAAATCAAACGCCTTGTATATCTAGCCACATTAGATTTTATTAACACGCTGGCCACATTAATACTGGCCAGCGTCAAAGGAGTCGGTGCCTATCATCGATGATCGAGCTCGACAGCCTCTTTTGTGACACGATCCATTCCCGTCTACGTCCTCATCAGGTACCACGGGTTTTAAGTCCTCTTTAGACTGACGGAGACACCATTCCCTACGTCACCCCTATCTACATTTTTTCACCCTCACCACCACCCACTTCTTACCACCACCACACCCCCCACCACTATCATCTAAACATTCCTAACAATCCCTTTCTTCCGATTTTGTAAAATTTCTGGTGCCACCACCAGAACCACTCCCTGGAGGCTCTTCTGCCCTTTTTGGCACCTCGCCTTCTTCCTCCTCCTCTCCTGAAGAAGGGGACAGGTCACCGACATGAACCTATTGTAGGTCTCGTCAGAGGGGGGGTTTTAACTTGCCTTCCTTATTACATGCGCTACCTGGCCTACGTACAGGAGTTACTATGGGAAGGGAGTGGTGCCCCACCTCAGTGAGGTTGAGGCTCCGCCCACTCCCGCTCTTCTCTCTTCTTCTCAATTTTTTGCACCCCGTTGGTTTGTGGGGCCGCTTTCCTACCTTTCCACTCTACATCCACTCTCTGAGTGATCACGACTAGCTGCTGGAGAGCGGCCTCTCCTCCTCTTTCTCAATCCACCTGTCCTGCTCCTCCTCCACGTTACTCAGCCTCAGGGCCTCAGATTGTTCAGCGCCGGAGGCGCTGCTTCCGGTTTAAAAGCGCCTCTGGGAACGCCCCGGCATGGGTCCGTTGGGCCACTCCTCCCTCTCCTTTTCAGACGCGACCTCCAAGCTCCGTCAGCTGCGTGCTAGTTGATTTCCTTTCATCTTTATCATTGGTCCCCTCACTCTTTTCACCATTACTCGTTGTTACCTTCACCGCCTTCCTCTTGATGTCCTCGTTGCCTCGCTCTCACCCCTCTTCACCTGGCCTACAGAGATCATCAGGTTGAGAAAGAAATCGAGGAGGCAGAGCCTGGAAGGGTGACCGAGGTCACCAACACAAGTTGCTAGAGCGAATCCTACCACAAAACGATGTCGGCCTTCAGATGGCGCCTATTTCGCCTCACGCATCTGCCTCACAAATACCACACCTGAGCGCTTACATTGCGCACTAATATGCGTTGGGGTCCGCCGATCTGTGGCAGTAGCAAAACGGCTGCCCCCTGGTAGAAAGACCAGGAATTCTCATTCTCTTCCCAAGAAAGTCTGGGAGGGATGGGAATTATGGGTGACGGTGTTACAACTGAGACTTTGAGCTTACACCATAAAAGTCCAGGCCCCCGGAACCAGAAATGCCATGCTTCGTCCCTAAATTCCTTAGTTGGGATCACTCTGTGTATCTCTTCTCCGTAACCTACCAGCCAGTTTTCGATGTCAACGTAAAGAGGAGAGACTCGTTACATGGTCAGTACCGGTTCACTTGTTTTTTCCTTAAACATGATTTTGGCGTGAAATTTGGTCTTGTGCCATCACAAAGTCCCGCACCCATTTGTTCCCTGCTCTACTTGGGCGAATAATTCTTACTTCGTGACATGGACCAAACGAGTATCTAGACCCATCATCTCCTCACGATAAGCAAATGTGTCGTATAACGGAGGATACCCAGAAGGGTATGGATCAGGGCAAACGATGTCCAAACTGCCCGGAAACTCCACCCAAACAGGAGCTCCACCACCTAGCACCTATGGGTGACTAGCGTGCACTCGAGCTCGTGACCTGAGTCTGAGACGTGACCACATTCCTACCAGGGTACGCATTCCCTGCCCGTTGATGAGTTGGGCAGGCTCCCTCCCCCGCTCCTGTTCTATGCTCTCTAGAAGGCGGAGAGACCATTGACTCTCCTTCCAAAATCTGCAACAATGGATACTTCCCTCCCCACTATGGAGCACGACTCCTCCCCATTCTTTATGAGCCTCCAAACAAGCGATGCTGATTTCTCCTCACCTTCCTGCGAACCCGTGTGCGGCAGAGCAACTCAGACCTCCTCCCCCTCACAACTGTAGCATAACTCCTCCCCTCCAGTCTGTACCTAAGGCGCGAGGGACCATGGGTGTGCGGACTGATGAGGGGGTGGCGGGCCAAGGAGCCCTACCCCCTTACTATGATAGTGTTTTATCATTAAACCCCTTATTTTCCGTTCTCTATTATTTACCCTTTACCATTTGCGTCATGTACATTTCGGAAATTTACTTCATCTTCACACCCTCTTATTCACTTCTTCATACAATCCCCCACTCCTCGCCATTTATTCTCTCCACACTCCCCCCAACATTCCCCCCTTCATTCATCTCCACATTCCCCCCAACGTTCAACCCCGCATTTTCCCCCACATTCATCGCATTGTTTGCTTCTTCGTCATTCTCACCTCCCTCCACACCCTTCTGCCTCCTCATTCATACCTGGACCACCCCCATTTTAATAGTTTTTTGTCTGTTACCCCTACAGTGACAGGACCGTGGCCTGGGCTGACTGTTGCGAATCTGGGTATAATCTCTCCTCTTGAGCGAATCTATTTTCCTCACTGTCACCCCAACTTGTCTCCATTTTTTGTTCATCCCCGGAGCCGCCTATACTGGATCCCGTTGGGGTGATCTGAAAGACTATTTAGATTGACCTTTGGGGATTCTATCTGGATAATTTGTTCTAATAGCATCCCACCTGGATCTCCCTTCATCTCTATATATCCTGACCTCCTGTTCCGTCTATCCCAACCCCAATTAGACCCTGGGCTGCTATTTGATTTGGGGGGACCCCCCCTATCCTCCTGGGTTGATTCTTGAAGAGATTCTTGGGCCATCATTTGCTGGTGGGAAACCTCATTTCTTATCTGTGGGGATTCCTGCAAGCAGTTGGTTAACCCTTCATTCTCAATTCTTACTCCTGTAAAAGAGTGGTGATTCCCCCTCTTCCTTCCCCTCCTCTCTTATCTCCATCTTATCCATAACTCCTTCTTCTTCGTCGTCTATTTCCTCCTCCTCCTCATCTTCATCCTCATCTTCCTCCCTCCTTTGCCCCCCTTTCTGCATTTCTTTAAATCTGCTGTCGTTAATTAGTTTTTCTTTAAAGGGACCACTACATTTTCAAGAAAAAGGGTTTTCTCTCTCTCTTTCCTTTTCACAGATTTTATAATTTCCTCCTCCCGTAACAGATTTAATTTCTTTTCTAACAGTTTTCTTTCCTTGTCGGTGGTGTTTTCTTAAGCTTTATAATTTTAGTGTATCGTTTTATCTTTTGTAACTATAAAACAATTACTCTTCCTCCTTTCTTCATACATACCTTCGAAGCAGACTCTGCTATACCGAGACCCAAATGTAACAGCAGTTTCATCTGGCGCCAGAGTACCCCAGTTTTTCAGTGTAGCTAGGGGTAGACCCCGCTTCTCCCTTTCCTCAGTTTTAGCCCGGATTCTTTTATTCATTCTGATAATGTTGGGGTTAATTTCCGGGCTACTGCTTGGGTTCACTCTTAAAGTGGTATTAATACTGTTACTGGGATTAGCTTTATTAATGGTTGTAGGGACTGCTCCGCTGGTTGATCCCCCACCACTGCTCTTATTTACCAAACTCTTGTTTGTTGTTACACTCTTACATGTTGTTACACTTGTTAACAAATTGTCAGTTGAAACAAATGTACCTTTTATATGTCAACTGTTCATTCCACTGCTTCCACTTGCCGGAGGCGCAGCAGAGCTTACTCCCAGCGCTCTGAGCTTACCAGGTGAGCTGCTAGCACCGAGGTCCCTGGAGAGAGACAGAGGTCCACAGCCATGAACCCCGCTCAAATCTCCATAGCAACCACCGCCGTCCGCCAACCTGCCGCTGACGGTGGTTTCTTTCTCCCTGTAACACACAAGCTTTCCATTTGCTGCGCATCAGGTTCCAGGGACCTGGTCGGCACTTTGCTGCTCTTGTGCTCATCAGGGACACCAGCTTTGCTTTTTCCATAGGTAGCATCCTTGCAGGTAAGGTGTGCGTACTCTGGCACATAGGTCTGGAGAAGAGACCATGGACTTCGACTGTGCACCCAGCTCAGATCTCCCTGACAGCTTCTGCCACCACCGCTGATTTCTGCTTTGCCATCACTGGGTTCCTCTGCTCTGCTGCTGGAAACTTTACAATCCACAGGGCAAGCTCCTGCCTTCTGTGGCTGGATCACTGGTGCCTCATTATCCCTGCTCCTCCTTGAATCTGTGCACTTTTCACCTCTGTTGTGTGTAGAGGTAACCTGAGCTGCTGCTGGAGGCAGACTCTTACTCACATCGCTATGGCAACCTTTACCACTGCTGGTCTCCTTATCTCTCAGTATGCAGCCGCTGTCAGGAGGACACCCCCGGGTGTCAATCTCCCTTCTTGCTGGTGCTTCCTTGCTCCTTCGCATTCCTTCTCTGCTATTACCAGGATCTCGGCAGGTACCGGGACTCACAGGGGACTCAGGGGAACCATATGACAGGCTGTCTTCCTCCTCTTCCCCTCTATCTCTGATGCCACTCACCCCTCTTCTGGCCAAAACATGAGTATCTCGACTCCCCAGAAGCTCGTCCAGGGGGGAGGTGGGCTTAGAAAGCCCACTCTGCTTCATTGGGACAGCTCTCCCCCCAGGCAGCAGGGAGAGAGCTTCCCCCACGTGCAGTCAGCTGCAAGAACCGCCAACAACTATGCCCCTCCTCCACAACGTGTGTGAACTTGCCTCACTCCTGTATATAGTGATATGGAGCATGCTGGTATAACCTGGGGATCTCCTGTATCTAGTGAATAAGGAGCATGCGGCTGGGTAGGACCTGTAGGATCGGCCTGTCATATAGTGATATGGAGCATGCCTGCTATTAACCTGGGGATCTGCCTGTATATATGAATGGAGCAATACACTGCATATAAACCTGGAGGGATGTCCTGTTATAGTGATATTGAGCATGCTGTAAAACCTGGGATGTCCTGTATATAGTGATATGGCTCAGCATGCTTGGTATAAACCATCGGGGATCTCCTTGTATATAGTATATGGGAGCATGCTGGGTATAACCTGGAGATCTCCTGTCTATATCGTGATATGGAGAGGCTGGTATAACCTGAGATCTCCTTAAAAGTGATAGGAAGCAATCTGGTAAAATACCTGTGAATCTCCTGTATATAGTGTTATGAGCATGTTTGTTATCTAACCTGGCCTCTCACTGTATATATGATATGGAGCAATGCTGGTATAAACCTGGGGATCACCTGTAATATCTTTGATATGAGCACTGCTGGTATAACCTGGGGATCTCCTGTATATAGTGATATGGCGCATTGCCTGGTATAAAAACACTGGGGATCTCCTGTAGTATAGTGATATGGATCATGCTGGTATACCTGGGGATCTCCTGTATAATAGTGATTTCATGGAGCATGCTGGTATAACCTGGGGATCTCCTGTATATAGTGATCGGAGCTAGCTGAGGTATATACGCTGAGGCGACATCTCCTGTAAAATAGTGATAATGGAGCATGTTGGTATGACCTAGGCCTCTCCTGTATAAAGTGATATGACACAGCAGTGCTGGTATAAAGCGTGGCTCCTCACTCCTTATATAGTGTTATGTGGAGCATGCTGGAATAACCTGGAGATCTCCTCGTAGATAGTGGATATGGAGCATAGCTAGGCGTATAACCTAGGATGCTCCTGATATAGTGATATAGGATCATGCTTAGTATAACCTAGAGATCGTCACACCTGCGAGTATATAGTTCACATATCGCGGAGCATGCTGGTATAACCTATGGGATCTCCGTAATATAGTGAAATGGAAGCATGCTGGTTATTATCCTGGGGTATCTCCTTATTCTTAGTGATATGAGCATGTCTGATATGACCTAGCGGCCTCGTCCTGTATATAGTTGAAATGAAGCAAGCTGCTGTATACTAACGTGGCCTCTCGTGTATATAGTGATATGGAGCATGCTGGTATAACCTGGTGATCTCCGTGTATATATTGATAAATCTGGAGCATGCTAGGTATATACCTGGGGATCTCCTGGTATATAGTGATATGGAGCATGCTGGTATCAACCTGGAGATCTCCTGTATATATTGATATGGAGCCATGCTGGTATATAACCTGGGCCTCTCCGTGTATATAGTGATAGGAGAGCATGCCTGGAATAACCTGGGGATCTCCTGATATAGTGGAAATGGACAGCAATGCTGGTATAACTGGGTATCTCCTGTATATAGTGATATGTTGAGCATACTGGTATAACCTGGATATCTCCTGGTATAATAGTCGATACTGGAGCATCTGGTATAACAATACCTGCCTATCCTGTAATATAGTCGAGTTGTATATGGATTCATCAGGTATAATAAAACCCCTGGGCCTCCTCCTGTAATAAGGTGATTCTGGAGCATGCTGGTATAACCTGGTGACTCCATGTATATAGTCTAAATGGAGCATGCTGAGTAATAACCTGGGCTTCTCCTGTACATAGTGATACATGAGCATGCAGGTATAACCTGGGGGTCCCTGTATATAGTGGCGATATGGAGCATGCTGGTATCAACCTGGGGTTCTCCTGTATAATAGTGATATGGAGCATGCTGGTAATAACATGGAAGATCACTCCTTATATAGTGATATGGAGTCATGTCCTGGTTATAACCTGGTTGCCTCTCCTGTATATAGTGATATGGAGCAAGCTGGTATAATAACCTGGGATCACCAGTATAAGGTGTATATCTATAGCATGCTGGTATAGACCTGGCCTCCCTTGTATATAGTGATATGGAGATTTCCTCAATAATGTTCCAAAAACTCTTGCAGATCGGAGGTAATAATGGCTCCGCGACCTCTGCTCTGAATTATGTATTGGGCGCCATTATTCTCTGGGGTAATTTGAGAACTCTCCTGCTGAATTGTAATCCATTTCCTTCCACACTAGCACAGTGAGAGGCTAAAGTGTATAAATAGTGGATATGCCGGCTGTAATCGTAGCGCATTGCTTATTACCTTTATGTAGCATTATTCAATTTGCTGCACTAATGGAATAATACCGTCGTATTATGTGGAAATGTCGGTTATTAAACAATGAAGAATAAGCACCTTTCTGAGGTAAATCATCCGCCCTTTGACCGTAAAATGTGAAGTGGATTTATTATGCAGCAGAATAATGATTTCCGTCGCTTTCTGTGCTTTGAATAAACTAGGAGAGAATCATGGGAACGGCTGTCAATGTGCCTATGGAGCAAGGTATGGAAATATTAGGGAAAGGTGCACAAGCGGGTTCTATGGTGAAGACTGTACCTCTGGATGGGCCATCATTTCTGCTGGTTTGGGGCTGCATGAGTGCTGCCAGCTGTGGGGAGCTTCAGGTCATTGAGGGAACCATGAATGCCAACATGTCCTGTGACCTCCTGAAGCAGAGCATGACCCCCTCCCTTCTGGGCCGCAGGGCAGTGTCCAACATGATAACGACCCCAAACACCTCCAAGACCCACACTGCCTCGCTAAAGAGAATGAGGGTAAAGGTGCTGGACTGGCCAAGCGTCTCCAGACCTGAACCCTATGGAGCATCTGTGGGGTCTCCTCAAACAGAAAGTGGAGGAGCACAAGGTCTCTAACATACACCAGCTCCATGATGTCGTCATAGAGGAGGGAAGAGGATTCCAGTGGCTGCAACCTGTGAAGCTCTAGTGACTTCCAGGCTCATGAGAGTTAAGGAAAATAATGGCGGCCACACAGAATGCTGACACTTTGGGCACAATTTGTCCATTTTCACTTAAGGGAGTCCTCAGTTTTGTTGTCTCTTAGGGGTATCCTCAGTTTTGTTGTAACTCAGGGGTGTCCTCACTTTTGTTGTCACTCAGGGGTGCACTCAGTTTTGTTGTCTCTTAGGGGTGTCCTCACTTTTGTTGTCACTCAGGGGTGTCCTCACTTTTGTTGTTACTTAGGGGTATCCTCACTTTTGTTGTCTCTTAGGGGTGTACTGACTTTTGTTACCAGCTCTTTAGACATTGATGGCTGTGTGAGTTATTTTGAGGACACCACATCCCCTGTGATACAATCCGGGCACTGACTACTTTGTATCAGGGTCAGATCTTCAGTGTTGTCCCAAGAAAAGATAGAAGACAAGATTTACAAGAATCTGAGGGGTGTACTGATTTTTTTTGTCACTTAGGGGTGTACTCACTTCTGTTGTCACTTAGGGGTTTACTCACTTTTGTTGGCACTTAGGGGTGCACTCACTATCACTTAGTAGTGTACTCACTTCTGTTGTTCCTGTGGGGTGCACTCACTTTATCACTTAGTGTACTCACTTCTGTTGTCACTTAGGGGTGTACTCACTTTTTTTTGTCACTTTTGGTGCACTCACTTTTTTGTCACTTAGAGGTGCACTCACTTTTGTTGTCTCTTAGGGGTGTCCTCAGTTTTATTGTAACTCAGGGGTGTCCTCACATTTGTTGTCACTCGGGGGTGCACTCACTTTTGTTGTCTCTTAGGGGTGTCCTCACTTTTGTTGTCACTCAGGGGTGTCCTCACTTTTGTTGTCATTTAGGGGTATCCTCACTTTTGTTGTATCTTAGGGGTGTCCTCACTTGTAGTCACTCAGGGATGTCCTCACTTTTGTTGTTACTCAGGGGTGCACTCACTTTTGTTGTCACTTAGGGGTGTTCTCACTTTTGTTGTCACTTAGGGGTGCACTCACTTTTGTTGTCACTTAGGGGTGCACTCACTTTTTTTGTCTCTTAGGGGTGCACTCACTTTTTTTGCCAGCGGTTTAGACATTGATGTCTGTGCTGAGTTATTTTGAGGGCACCACATCCCCCTGTGATACAAGCCGGGCACTGACTACTTTACATTGTATCAGGGTCAGATCCTCAGTGTTGTCCCAAGAAAAGATAGAAGACAAGATTTACAAGAATCTGAGGGGTGTACTGACTTTTTTTTGTCACTTGGGGGTGTACTCACTTCTGTTGTCACTTAGGGGTGTGCTCACTTTTTTTGTCACTTAGGGGTGTGCTCACTTTTTTTGTCACTTAGGGGTGTACTCACTTATGTTGTCACTTAGGGGTGTGCTCACTTTTTTGTCACTTAGGGGTGCACTTTTGTCACTTAGGGGTGCACTCACTATCACTTAGTAGTGTACTCACTTCTGTTGTCCCTTTGGGGTGCACTCACTTTATCACTTAGTGTACTCACTTCTGTTGTCACTTAGGGGTGTACTCACTTTTTTGTCACTTAGGGGTGCACTCACTTTTGTTGTCCCTTCGGGGTGTACTAACTTTTGTTACCAGCAGTTTAGACATTGATGTCTGTGTATTGAGATGTGTTGAGGGCACCACATCCCCCTGTGATACAAGCCGGGCACCGACTACTTTACATTGTATCAGGGTCAGATCCCCAGTGTTGTCCTGTGAAAAGTTATCATGCAATATTAACAAGAATGTGAGGGGTGTACTGACTTTTATGAGATACTGTGTATTATGTGAGGGGTGTACTTACTTTTATGAGATACTATGTATTCTTTGAGGGGTGTACTGACTTATGAGATACGGTATATTATGTGAGGGGTGTACCGACTATTATGAGATACTTAATATTATGTCAAGAGTGTGCTGACTTTTATGAGATACTGTATATTATGTGAGGGGTGTACTGACTTTTATGAGATACTGTATACTATGTGAGGGGTGTACTGACTTTTATGAGATACTGTATATTATGTGAGGGGTGTACTGACTTTTATGAGATACTGTATATTATGTGAGGGGTGTACTGACTTTTATGAGATACTGTATACTATGTGAGGGGTGTACTGACTTTTATGAGATACTGTATATTATGTGAGGGGTGTACTGACTTTCATGAGATATTGCATATTATGTGAGGGGTGTACTGACTTTTATGAGATATTGCATATTATGTGAGGGGTGTACTGACTTTTATTAGATAGTGTATACTATTTGAGGTGTTTACTGACCTTTATGAGATTCTGTTTATTATGTGAGGGGTGTACTGACTTTCATGAGATATTGCATATTATGTGAGGGGTGTACTGACTTTTATGAGATACTTTGAATTATGTGAGGGGTGTACTAATTTTGTGAGATTCTGTATATTATATGAGGGGTGTACTGACTTTCATGAGATACTGTATATTATGTGAGTTGTGTACTGACTTTTTGAGATACTGTATATTATGTTAGGGGTGTACTGACTTTTATGAGACACTGTATATTATGTGAGGGATGTACTAACTTTTATGAGACAATGTATATTATATGAGGGGCATACTGACTTTTATGAGACACTATATATTATGTTAGGGGGTGTACTGACTTTTTTGAGGTACTGTGTATTATGTGAGGGGTCAAATCCGTCATCTGAATATAAATATGGCCGAGTCGGGGAGTCCTGGACTCCTTCAGATGGAGCTGCAGGGACTGTCCAAGCTTGGCTGAGTACATGACACATCATACATCTCTAGTTCAAGATTGAACTAATAGATGACAATAATAAGCTAATAATAATAACCCCCATCATCTCTGTAGATAATCATAAATCACACAATGGTCAGTGATTACAGAGCAGGACGGAGGCTGGGAGCACTTACAGGAACATGAAGCGTCCGGTCACAACTCAGCGGTGGCAATGAATGTCAGAAGCCGGAACTGAGAGTGGACATTGTGTTTCTCCACTTTCCTGATCCCCGGGGAAGGTGCAGGAAAGTTCGGAGCTATTGATGTGAGATTGATACAAAGAACAAGAAAGTGCAAAGTTATAAGTATAAAAAAAAGTCCTCCGATCACCAAGCAAAGCGAGGTCATTAGCGGCCTCCCTGGGGGGTCTGCGATTCTCAATACTGTGCATTAACGATGTTCTATCCACTGTAACTGGAAAGCTGATTACATTTGCTGATGATACAAAATTGGCTGCACATGTCGACACAGCACAAGAAAGCAAATAGCTGCAAGGAGGAAGCCAGACCCCAATGAGGAGAGAGTGGCCGAGACTACAGAGTGCGATAGATGAGGCCTTCCTCCCGATTCATGGACCCGACACCTCCTATGTACAAGAATATAACTACTATAATACTGTCCCCTATGTACAAGAATATAACTACTATAATACTGCTCCTATGTACAAGAATATAACTCCTATAATACTGCCCTCCTGTGTACAAGAATATAACTCTATAATACTGCACCCTAATGTACAAGAATATACTACTATAATATGCTCACTAGGTACAAAATATAAACTACATATTATACTGCTCCTATGTGCAAGAATAGAACTATATATTACTTGCCCTACTGTGTACCAAGATTTTAAAATCTATAATGACTGACCCTCCTGTGTACAAGTGATAGAACTAATATAATACTGCCCCCCTATGTACAAGAATATAACTACTATAATAACTGCCCCCTATGTACAAGAATATAACTACTATAATACTGCCCTCCTGTTGTACAAGAATTATAATACTATAATACTGACTCCTATGTACAAGAATATAACTACTATAATACTGCTCCTATGTACAAGAATAGACTACTATATTACTGCCCTCTGTGTACAAGAATATAACTACTATAATACTGCCCTCCTGTGTACAAGAATAGAACTACTATAATACTGCCCCATATGTACAAGAATAGAACTACTATAATACTGCCCTCCCTATGTACAAGAATATAACTACTATAACACTGCCCCTATGTACAATAATATAACTTACTATAATACTGCCTCCTATGTACAGAATATAACTACTTATAATACTGCCCCATATGTACCATAGAAGTATAATTACTATAATACTGCCCCCTATGTACAAGAAGATGAATCCTAAATACTGCCCCTTGTACAAGAATATAATTACTATAATACTGCCTCTATGTACATGAATATAACTTCTTTAATACTGCACACTATGTACAAGAAATATAACTAATATAATACTGCACTCTATTGTACAAGAATATAACTACTATAATACTTCCATCCTTTGTACAAGAATATATCTACTATAATACTGCCCTCTATTTACAAGTATATAACTACTATAATATTGCCCCCTATGTACAAGAATATAATACTATAATACTGCCCACCTATGTACAAGGAAATATCAACTACTATAATACTGCCTCCCTATGTACTGATATATCTACGTATAATAGCCCTTCCCAATGTACAAGAATATAACTACTATTAATACTTGCCCTCTATGTTCAAGAATATTAAACTAACTATAATTACTGCTCCTATGTACAAGAATATAACTACTATAATACTGCTTCCTATATACTAATATAGCAGTACAGTTCAGTGAAGTGATCGTCCTGTGATGGGCGTCTCTTGGGGGCAGGGTGTATTTCGTTATGTTAAGCATTCGTCGGATGTCGCAGCCTTTAGCCCTTTCTTAAAAATTATAATGACTTCTCTCTCTTCTACTATTAAACACAGTAATAGCCGGAGCTCAGCGCTGATCCTCGCAGCATCCCTCTAGGAAACTTTCATTATCCTTCATTTCACTGTAAATTCGCTAAGAAATTGAGAATATCATCCTCACTTTGGATTTCTACATTTACTTCTGTTAGAAGAATGAGAGAGAGAAAAAGAAAGAGAGAGAGAAAAGAAAAAGATGAGAATTAATGTCGGGACGAGAAAAACAGAGAAAAAGAAAGAGAGTAAAAGAAAGAGCAAAAGAAAGAGAGAGAAAAAGAACGAAAGAAAGAGAGAAAAAGAGAGAAAAAGAAAGAAAGAGAGAGAAAAAAAAAAAGAGAAAAAGAGAGAGAAAGAGAGAGGAAAAGGAAAGAGAGAGAGAAAAGGAAAGAGAGAGAAAAAGAAAGAAAGTGAGAGGAGAGAAAGAAAGAGAGAGAAAAAGAAAGAGAGAGACAGAGAAAGAAAGAGAGATAAAGAGAGAGAATAAAAACAGAGAAAGAGAGAGAGAGAAAGAAAGAAAGAGAGAGAGATGAGAAAAAGAAAGAAAGAGAGAAATAGAAAGAAAGAGAGAGAAAAGACAAGAAGAGAGAAGAGGAGAGAGGAAAAAGAAAGAAAGAGAGCGATAGAGAGAGAGAATAAAGACAGAGAGAGAGAATTAAAGACAGGAAGAGAGAAGAGTAATAAAGTACAGAGAAAGAGGAGGAATAAAGACTGGTAAGAGAGAGATGAAAGAGTAGGACGAAGCGAGAATGGAGGGAGGATGTGGAAAGAGGAGGGAGAAAGAGAGAAGAAGAGAGAGAGAAAGAGAGAGAGAGAAAGAGAGAAGGAAAGAAAGAGTGTTTTCGTTTATAAAACCTCTGAGAGGCTGATCCGGAGAGAATGACCCATTTTACTGTGTTTCTCCTTTACGCTGTAAACCTGAAGGGCAAATCTACAAAAGTTATAATTAGAGACGCCGCTGAGAATCTTTTTGATAAAAATTCAACAGTAAAAAAAAAATTTTAAAAATTGTGCTGCAGCTTTTTTTGGTTTTAGAATTTAGAGTTTTCTATTTCATTTTTCTTTCTTTTAAAGGGACCCTTTAAAATGTTTGTATCACATTTGTTTGTCTTGAGCTTCACATAAAGGGACACATGAAGCAAATCTTTGACTATTTCCTCCCCACTAGGGAAAATGGACCTACATAGCCGCTCCCTTCTTGAGCCAAAACTGAGCCCCGTTGCTTCTGGTAGGGGCCACCTGTCCAAGTCATGCAATCCCCAATGTCTTTATGAGTTGGGTGGCTGTAGGTAGAGGACAATGCTCTAAATTTTTTAAAAAATTAATTTTTTTGAGAATCCTAGAGTTCCCCATCACTGCTTTTCCTACAACTGTTAGTGGTGCCCATTAGACGTATGGAATTGTCTTCTTCATTGGATGTGACTACTTCTTTATACAGTAGAGATGAACCGAAAAAAGTGGACCTGGCGCTCGTCTCCAGGAAGAAAAACCTCTGGTGGAGGCCGAGGATGATGTAGAATAAAGGCTTTATTCCATTAAAATTCCATAAAGGAGCGCTAACCTTTCCATAAAATAACACACTACGATGCGTTTCCCGCCGCAACGGCGCCTCTTCAGATTAAAAGAGAAAGTGAACTATAATTGGTTGAACAATAAACCAATCGTAAAACATAATGAAACACATGTAAAAAACGAGACAAACCAATGAGAGGCAGGCTAGTTCAAACACAGCTACTCAGAATAAAAAACAGCTGATTGGATAGAATAGAGCGGGAAAGACGTATACGCCAAGCGGCTATGGAGATACTAATCTGCCATTACAGTCTATGGGGAGGAATTGACCAATAAGAGAGCGAGAAGTACACTCCATAGCAAATAATGGGAGGACACTTGGAGGGTTTCTGATTGGGCATCTCACGGAGGGAAAAATTAAAGAGCCAATGGGAGGGGAGCTGCTCCATCAAATGTAGTTCTATGGGATTTGCATTGGAGTTGCATTAGAGGTTAGGAGCCGGCAGTCGAAAAATGATTGGTAAAATATAACTGGACCAATGGGTGAGAGAGATAATAGATCCATGTTATTTTATGAGCTCTTATTAACCAATCGGATGGACAGCTGCTCTCCGAATTATAGCTAAGGCTATGTTCACACAGCTAATTGCAGGGCGTACAGTACGCCGGGTGTTCGGGAGCTCGCGCCAACGGCCCCATAGACTGTCATTGCTCGTGGCGCGTAAGCGCCATGAATAATTAACATGTCACTTATCTCCCCGCACGTACAATATGATCGTATTGTACGCGCGCGGAGAGGAGGCGTAATCTATAGTTCTCTATGAGAGCCATGGATTACCGTAATTATGGGGCGCATTTCGCCCGTATTAGAGCGCAGTATGCCGCGAAATAGGTTGCGAAATGCGTCGCAAAATAAGCCGTGTGAACATGGCCTTATGGAGAAAGGTAGGATAGTGGACCAATGTTATAGGAGAGGGCTCGTACTCAAATAATGGTGGGAAGACAATAGTGATGTAGAGGTTTAAATGGCGCATACCTAAAACATGTCAGGGGATAAAAACTACAGGGAGGTTTAGTAGATTGGTTCTACAAGCTCGTTCACACCTTTGGGGTTGATGGTCTGCAGTGTGAACGTCCAGTACGTTTCTTTTCTTTGTAATAATTGGAACTTGTTGGTTTTATCCTGGGGTCATTTAAATCTCTACATCACTAGTATTTGAGTACGAGCCCCCTCCTATAACATTGGTCCACTATCCCACCTTTCTACATTAGCTACAATGGGGAGAGCAGCTGCCCATCTGATTGGTTAATAAAAACTCACAGAATAACCTGGGTTCTATTATCTCTCTCACCCATTGGTCCATTTATATTTTACCAATCATTTTTCGGGTGCCCAGCTCCTAACCTCTAATGCAACTCCCATGCAAATCCCATAGAACTACATGGATGGAGCAGCTCCCCCTCCCATTGGCTCTTTCATTTTTCCCTCCGTGAGATGCACCAATCAGCAACCTCCAAGTGTCCTCTCATTATTTGCTATGGAGTGCATTTCTCACTCTCTTATTGGTCAATTCCTCCCCATAGACTGTAATGGCACTTTAGTATTTCTATATCCAATTGGCTTATACGTATGTCCCTCACTTTTCTAACCAATCAGCTGTTTTTTTATTCTGAGTAGCTGTGTTTGAACTAGCCCGCCTCTCATTGGTTGTCTCGTTTTACATGTGTTTCATTGTGTTTTACAATTGGTTTATTGTTCAACCAATTGTAGTTCACTTTCTCTTTTAAATATCTGCCTTTTCCCTGTTTTTATTGTAACACTTGTTATCTGAGATAGCGCCGGTGCGGCGGGAAACGCGTCGTAGTGTGTTATTTTATGTAAAGGTCAACACTCCTTTATGGAATTTTAATGGAATGAAGCCTTTATTCTACATCATCTTCGGCCTCCACGAGAGGTTTTTCTTCCTGGAGACGAGCGGCGGGTGCACTTTTTTTCGGTTCATCTCTTCTGTTCGTGCCCGCTGCCTGCACCGGCTTCGGAGTGAGGGACCTGCGACTGCTGTTTTTCGAGACTTGGATAGAGCCATCCACGTGAGTGTTGTGCCTCTATAATAATATGCACAACCCCTCTAGGTGAGCACCTTTACCACTATTTTATACATTTTAATATACTTTCACCATAGAGCGCCCCCTCTGGGTTTTGTTGCTTTTATGTTTCTATACTTCTTTATACAGACTTTACATAGCGAATAGTGTTACTGTCCACCACCGATAACTCCTTAATGACCACCTACCGACTATTGATGTCGGCTGGTGCAGGTCGTTCGTCTACAGCGGCGTTTTTTGCCGTCGCTGCAGACATCGGAGTTTGCGGCTGCGAGCACCGGGGAGCGGGGGAAAAATCCGCTCCCCGGTGTTTTAACCCTTTGATTGCCGCAGTCCGTCACCGCAGTGCAATCAAAGGGTTCCCCTGCTCTGTCGGGTGATCGGAACACCCGGTGACCCGACAGAGCCCGGGGAATGGCTGCACAATCAGCCCTGGGGACCTAGAGTAGCCCCAGGACTGTCTGTGTAATAAGCCAGTGATCAGGGCAGACTGTGTGCTGTCCTAATCACTGCCTGTGTCAGACTGACACAGATTATAATGTATTAGTATATATGAATTTGCTAATACATTACTAAGTGTAAAAAGAAGTAATACAGTTCTCCCTTCATGGGATTTAAAAAATGTAAAAAAAACATAAAAAGTGTAAAAAAAATAAAAAAAATAAAAAAAAATATTTAATTTAAATAAAAATAATTGTGCCTATATTACACACACAGAAAAACCGTACACATATTAGGTCTCCACACGACCGTAATAACATGTATAAGTAAACTAACAAGTTATTAAGTTGGAAATGTGAATGGTGTGAAAAAAAAATTTTATAAATAAAAATAAAAAAAAAAATCTGCAATTATTTATAAGTGAACTTAAACTATTCCCCCATAAAGTACAACTTGTCTCGAATAAAACGAGGCCTCATACAACTGCGCCATTGAAAAAATAAAAAAGTTACAACTGTTGAAACGCGAGGACGCAAAAACTAAAAGAATGTTCTGGTCATTAACTACTTTTCAGGCCTGGGGCTTAAGGGGTTAAAGGGGTTGTCTCATCACAACAGTGCAATGTTTAAGTCATCTCATAGAGTGAAGGGGGTTCTCTCCTTACAATGATTAGTTTTAGACAGGTAGGTCAAGGTAAATCTAGACCATTACTAATTACATTGCTGTTCTGATTTTGCTTTGTTCAGGAGATGAAGGAGATTTTAGTGTGCACAAGTTTCTCTAAGTTACCGACGACCTCTCTCCGCTCTTTCTCTTATCTGGATGATCCAAGCGACCAGCCGACTATGGGGAGTCACTCCCTGATGAGTCGTATCTCTAGCGCAGAAGCTTGTTTAGCTAAGTTAGGGGCGGAGTTCACACATTTTATTGTTGCGCGCCCCAAAATGGGTTTCTTGTGCTGTTGAAGTTACGCGTTTGCAACTATAAAATTTCAGCCAGAGGTAGATATCTTCCTCTTATACTTAAGAAGGGTAAAATACGTGTTGTCTGAATGATGACACATATACTACATAATAGTCTTTGAGAAGTGTACGTGAACATTGTTTTGGCCGGATTTCGGCAAATATTTCAGCGCACAATATGATCCAAAATTTGTTGTGTGAACATAACCCTTAATGACAAGTTTTGTCTCTTAGAGCTCTATGGCTTTGTACACTACAGACTGTACACTTCTTCTACTCATATCACTGTTATAAATAGCAGAGCTGATATGCCAATCACTGCTATATAGCCACCTACAGACTGACCGGGAAGTGGGAGTCTGAAGCTATAGAACCACCCACAGCCTGACCAGGAAGTGGGAGTCTGAAGCTATAGAACCACCCACAGCCTGAACAGGAAGTGGGAGCCTGAAGCTTTAGAACCACCCACAGCCTGACCAGGAAGTGGAAGTCTGAAGCTATAGAACCATCCACAGCCAGAACAGGAAGTGGGAGTCTGAAGCTAGGGAACTGCCCACAGACTGAACAAGAAAGGGGGAACCGGAAGCTGTAGAACCGCCCACAGCCTGAACAGGAAGTGGAAGCCTGAAGCTGTAGAACCGCCCATAGCCTGAACAGGAAGTGGAAGCCTGAAGCTGTAGAACCGCCCACAGCCTGAACAGGAAGTGGAAGCCTTAAGCTGTAGAATCGATCACAGCCTGAACCAGAATTGGGAGCCTGAAGCTGTAGAACCGCAAACAGCCAGAACAGGAAATGGGAGTCTGAAGCTAGGGAACTTCCCACAGACTGAACAAGAAAGGGGAACCTGAAGCTGTAGAAGCACACACAGCCTGAACAGGAAATGGGAGCCTGAAACTGAAGCTGTAGAACCACCCACACCCTAACTAGGAAGTGGGAGTCTGAAGCTGTAGAACCACCCACAGCCTGACCAGAAAGTGGGAGTCTGAAGCTAGGGAACCGCCCACAGCCTAACCAGGAAGTGGGAGTCTGAAGCTGTAGAACCAACCATAGCCTGACCAATATGTCAATTACACATGCTTTGGATCAGGGTTGAGAAGCACTTGACATTCATGTATCCTCCCTGCTTATCAATAGCAGGAAACTGATTTAAAGGGGCCCTCCATGCTAAACTATCGAGGTGCAGTGCATTATTTCAAGTCTGTGACTCTCGATTTTTTTTGTAAAATCAATCTCCGTTTCATAATCTGCTGTTGTGACACGTTCTGCCGAGTCATGTCGTCAGGCAAGTCTTGTTGCTTGCTCCAGAGTTAGCTAGTTAAGTCTGATATGTAAACAGCTCTTTCTATCATAGTTGTATTAGTAGCAAAAAGGATGAAACTGTGAAATCCATGTTGCTAAAGCAAGTGATTATTTTCCCTGTAAAGCAACCTTGAGAAGGTGAGGAGCGCACCCCCAGAGGAACGTCGGTGTTTTCATGACTTATCTTCATGTCTCTCAAACGTGACATCCTTCTGGGATCAAAGCCAGGAAGCCAAGCTAGGTAAATACTATAGTTAGTTCACTTTATACTGTAAACCTTCACCTTATCTTTTAACCTCTCAGGCTATGTCTACACAGCATGTGTTAAATTACCGTCCAAAACCCAATATCATTTTAAGATCCGCGTGGCTCGGTTTTTGGTGCGGGGTATGCAGTTTTCAAATTTCCCGCCGGCCCAGTACATTGACTGTACGGGAATCCAACGGGAATCCAGCAGAAAATACTGCATATTTTAAAATCTGCCGGAACCTGGCCCAACAGGAGAACAGCTGCAGCTTGATTTTCTCTTGCTGTCTATGGGGCACTGGTTACAGTCAGAAAAGCCGAAAATCCATCCAAAAACCAGTGTTGAGGAAACATGGCCTTACACTTTTATCTTACAATAAATCTTTCCTTTATCTTCTAAATGGCTTTGTTCTGAGGTATTGATTTGTCATTAGAATCCTTAAAAAACACTCCGTGTTGCACTTGGTGTCAGACGTGGGCTTCAGTGTAAAACAAATATGCAGATCTGTAAACGTTCACCTTATTGTTTACCTTTTACACTCTCAGACTATGTCTACACAGCATATGTTAAATTACCATCCAAAACCCAACAGCATTTTAACATTGGCGTGTCGCAGTTTTTGGTGCAGGGTTTGCAGTTTTCAAATTTCCCGCCGGCCCAGTACATGGAATGTACGGTAAATTGACGGGAATACAGCGGAAAATCCAACAGGTTGGAAAGCCCAACAGGAAATAATCTGTGCTGTGTAGACTACAGCTCGGATTTTCTCTTGCTGTCTATGGGGCACTGGTTACAGTCAGAAAAGCCGAAAATCCATCCAAAAACCAGTGCTGAGGAGACATGGCCTTACACTTTTATCTTACAATAAATCTTTCCTTTATCTTCTAAATGGCTTTGTTCTGAGGTATTGATTTGTCATTAGAATCCTTAAAAAACACTCAGTGTTACACATGGTGTCAGAAGTGGGATTCTGTGTAAAACAAATATGCAGATCTGTAAATGTTCACTTTATTGTTTAACTTTTACACTCTCAGGCTATGTCCACACTGCACAGGAAAACGATCGTATCTTCGGCGCTCTTCATTTTTTAAAAGCGCCGAAGATACGATCTTTCCTACGGCTCCATAGACGGCAATAGAAAAGACGGGCTGCAGTCTACACAGCTTGTCTTTCCTTTGCTCTTCTTTCGGTGCCGCCGTATTATACAAAATGTTGTATAATGCGCCAGCGCTTCTCGTTTTCTTGCCGTTTTAACATACAATACAATTGTATGGGCAATGTCAGGAAAACGAGAAGCGACTGCAGTTTTTGTACAAAGCGTGACAAAAAACAAGGTCCTGCATCAGAGAAAAAAACGGCCGCTTTTGGGACGTTTTTTGTCCCATGCAGTGTAGACATGTCTAGACAGCATATGCTAAAATACCATCCAAAATCCACACTCCTTTCCTATCTAGGACCTCTAGTCCTAAAATCCATTAAAAAGGTCTAACGCAAATGAATGAGTATAACCTAAGATGGGCCAAAATGCACTAAATTTGAATACTCAAAATTTACACTCATGCACCAAACAAAAAAAAATACAGTGACTATCTTTAAGCAAAATAATGTAACAAAACTGCTGTCTTACTCCAATAACCCATCCTGTAATGAAAATATTCTTCTTCTGAAACACTTGCCCACATGTTAGGTCTCTGTGTCACTAGTATTTTTACATGTGTTCATAAATGGTCATCATCTCTTTTACTTCTACGTGAACACGTTAGTTACATTTCCAACCTTACTGAAAAGTAAAAGCAACAATAAAACATAAAATAAACTTTTTTTTTTTTTTTTTGCCAGAACTAAATGTGTAAACAATGTAATTTCCTTACCCAGTTTGACAGGCCGCCCATGTCACTCCACATATTTCACCTGCTATCAAGAACAGTGTAAATGGATTGCAATTGCTTGTGAGCGCCACTTACTTTAGATTATTCTATGACCACCCCATTGGTTCCCACTAGTTAAAGGGGTTTGTCTCATTACATTGATTCAACTCACCCCAGTCCTGTTTTTTTCAGTTTAGTTTTTTAATTCAGGGGCATGTTTACTGGCTTTGCTGGCTTCTACTGGCCTGCAGTGATGATCTGCTGAGGACACCAGGTCTGTAGCTATAGCAACCAGTGCTGTCAGCCTATCAGGATAGATCAAACAGGTCTGTAGCTATAGCGACCAGCACCGAAAGCCTATCATGAAAGATTGAACAGGTCTGTAGCTATAGCGACTAGCACTGGCAGCCTATCAGGATAGATCAAACAGGTCTGTAGCTATAACGACCAGTGCTGGCAGCCTATTGGGAGAGAATGAACAGGTCTGTAGCTATAGCGACCAGCGCTTGCAGCCTATCAGGAGAGATTGAACAGGTCTGTAGCTATAGCAAACACAGCTGGCAGACTATCAGGAGAGATGGAACAGGTCTGTAGCTATAGCGACCAGCGCTGGCAGCCTATCAGGAGAGATCGACCAGGTCTGTAGCTATACCAATCAATGCTGACAGCCTATCAGGAGAGATTGAACAGGTCTGTAGCTATAGAAACCAGTGCTGCCAGCCTATCAGGAGAGATTTAAAAGGTCTGTAGCTATAGTGACCAGTGCTGGTAGCCTATCAGGATAGATTCTACAGGTCTGTAGCTAGAGCAACCGGTGTTGGCAGCCTATCAGGAGAGATCACACAGGTCTGTAGCTATAGCGACCTGAGAAGCTGATGTAGCCCATACAAGAGGGGATATCTAGGAATAGGTAGGACACTGTTAATGGACACATATTGCAAAGTGACTTGTTTTTGCAAGATCTTTAACATAAAAAGCAGCGATCCTTGTAGTGAGACAACCCCCTTAAGGAAAGTCTAAAAGAGAGATCTAATAGTATCTTGTAAAGACCGGCGCAAAAGATTGTTATTATTAAGCTACTTCCTAAAACTCACAACGTGCTCCCTTGTAAAATGATCACTGCAAGAAATGTGAGTCTGTTTTTGCTCTTACATTCATTGCTTTGCTTATATATTTATAGTTGTCAAAAGGATTACGTAGGGTAAAGCGGCGCACCCCGTCTTAAGGTCCTCGGGCGATGCCTCCGTCAGTGGTTCACATGAAATATTACACCTAGTGACGCTAAATGGTAGAGTCGCGGGAGTGTAGTGCGGCGGGTTATAGCACGTTTGTGACTTTTCCCATTTTGTGTGAAATCTAACCTCCAACTCGTAATCTGCTATTTGACACTTGTTGGGCAAGGTCGTGCCGTCAGGCGACTCGTGCTGTGAGTGTCTAGTTTAGGCTGATATGTAAACAGCTATATACATGCAGGATACGGCTGGCACTTTTCATGGAACAACATGTGGCTGTACTGTGGTCAATGTTTCCTTTAAACCTGGAAATTACAGATCTGGGCACGATCACTTCTAAACGGAGCAGTCCAACTCAGCCGCAAACTCATATGACAGCATAGCCTAAAATAATGAACTGTGGTTAGCTAGGGTAGGAAATGTGTTTTTGCAGGGGCGTAACTAAGAAGTCATAGTGCCCCAAGGCAAAGTGAGATCGGGCTCTCCACCTAATGACAATAAACTGAAGAGACAGCATTGATAACAATAAGTAAAGGTATAAATAATCCCGTCATGAATCAGGGAAGCCACACAGTAGAGCTGGAGAGCAGAAAGCCACCCCGTCATGAATCAGGGAAGCCACACAGTAGAGCTGGAGAGCAGAAAGCCACCCCGTCATGAATCAGGGAAGCCACACAGTAGAGCTGGAGAGCAGAAAGCCACCCCGTCATGAATCAGGGAAGCCACACAGTAGAGCTGGAGAGTAAAAAGCCACCACGTCATGAATGAGGGAAGCCACACAGTAGGGCTGTAGAGCAGAAAGCCACCACCTACTTTCTCCCTACAAAAAGAAACAATGTCCTTGTACCTGACTGGGGTCCCTTCATCTTCTGGGCCCCATAGCAGTCACTATGGCCACTGGCTATAGTTTACACTAATGGGTTTATGGTGACGTTCCTCACGTCTAGGGCAGAGAAGCATTCAAGTATGCATCCCTAGTGGTCAAGGGCATTGAATGGGTTGATGGGTCGGTATTCCTGTTAGTTTAGGAGAAACAAAAGGGTTAACATTGCAAACCTCATAATTTAAGGGGGATCAAAGCTATGAGCTTAGGATATGTTTGTGAAGCTCCAGCAACAAAAAATTCTGGCTGTTTTAACATGTTTTTAAAACCCATTCCTTGTATTCAAGACCATTTGAGGAATCAAAGAGGGCCCATGACATTTTCCTGGCACCTGTGACCATTCCTGACACCTGTGACCTATCCTGGCACCAGTGACTTATCCTGGCACCTGTGACTTTTCTTGGCACCTGTGATTTTTTCTGGTACCTGTGACTTTTCCTGGCACCTGTGACTTTTCTTGGCACCTGTGAATTTTCCTGGCACCTGTGAATTTTCCTGGCACCTGTGACTTTTCCTGACACCTGTGACCACTCCTGACACCTGTGACCACTCCTGACACCTGTGACCACTACTGACACCTGTGACCACTACTGACACCTGTGACCTATCCTGGCACCTGTGACTTTTCCTGACACCTGTCACCACTCCTGACACCTGTCACCACTCCTGACACCTGTCACCACTCCTGACACCTGTCACCACTCCTGACACCTGTGACCACTCCTGACACCTGTGACCTATCCTGGCACCTGTGACTTTTCTTGGCACCTGTGAATTTTTCTGGTACCCGTGACTTTTCCTGGCACCTGTGAATTTTTC
Organism: Phyllomedusa bahiana; assembly: GCA_025379985.1. Taxonomy (NCBI): domain Eukaryota; kingdom Metazoa; phylum Chordata; class Amphibia; order Anura; family Hylidae; genus Phyllomedusa; species Phyllomedusa bahiana. Next base: position 70,938 of record JAODAL010012348.1, read on the forward strand.
TGGTACCCGTGACTTTTCCTGGCGCCTGTGACTTTTCCTGACACTTGTGACCTCTCCTGGCACCTGTGACCTCTCCTGACACATTTCCTGTAGTAAATTCATGTGTTCCCTGTGAAACAATAATTCTGGAGCATCGTCTCTTATATCGCTGTGTTGTGCTGTTCCTCTGTTATTCCTCCTTGAAATGTATTACTGAAACTGTCAGCTGGGCGTTACCATTCCAGTTTTCAGATGGGCGTGTCCCTGCACATAATGATTGTCAGCACTGATTGGACGATGTCAGACTGTGCAGGGACACCCCCTAATAGGTAACACCCAGCTGACGGATTCAGTAATTCATTTCCAAGAGGAATAACAGAGGAACAGCACAGAGTTATAAGAGAAGATGCTCAAAGATTATTATTTCACAGGGAACACAAGGATTGACTAACACAGATCTATCAGGAGAGGTCACGGGTCCACTTTAAACATTTACAGTGAATCAGTCCAGGAGGCGCTAATGGTTTAATTGGTTTCTTGTATCATTTTTAGAATCGGCTGCAGAACGACGCCACATTCTATACAGCGCCCTGCCCTTGTATTACAGGAGGTGTCCAACAACAGCACCCCTCTTGTCCACAGGCTGCGCCAGGTATTGCACCCCGGCCCAATTCCCCTTAAGAACCCATCAAAGACATTGGGCAATAATTGTCCTCACTGGAAGAGTCTTGTAACTAATTCTAGGCAGAAAGGTACCAGACTGCAGATCTGTGTGTTGCTTTATGGCTTGACCTCTCCTTGGTTTATTGGTGCACACATTTGAATTGTCGGCCCCAGAAGAGGTCACTCGATGGGAAGATTCCCGGGTAAGGGGAGTCCTCACTGTGCACGTTACCTAGGTCCTCTTTACAAAGTGTAATATGCCTTTAAGTGCTAAACGGAGGGGACACTCTGGACTGCGCATCACCATTATAATGCACGCAGCATCAGGACCGGGCTCAGGGGGACTCGGATATATTTAGCTGTCGTGCACTGCAATATGAGTTCAGTGGTATCGGGAATTCTCAGGGCGGCGGGGATGTGGTGTCATGGTCTCTGCTCTAATTGCTAAGAAAACACATTATTTCAGCTCCATTGTTTTAGCTGAAGGCGCCGGAATCTAATGTTCATATCCATAAGTGTCTCTAAATCTATATATTCCACATATCTATGCAGTTTATCTATCTATCTAATCATCTATCTATCTCATATCTATCTATCTCATATATATATATATATATATATATACACATATATATATATATATATATATATATATATATATATATATATATATATATATATATATATCCCATATCTATCTACCTATCTATCTTTCTATCTATCTCATATCTATCTCATATATATATATATATATACATATACATATATATATATATATATCCCATATCTATCTATCTATCTATCTATCCCATATCTATCTATCTATCTATCTATCTATCTATCTATCTATCTGTCTATCCCATATCTATCTATCTATCTATCTATCTATCTAATATCTATTCTATTATATTTCATATCTATCTATCTATCTATCTATCTATCTATCCCATATCTATCTCTCTCTCTATCTATCTCTCTATCTACCTACCTACCTATTTAATTTATTTCGATCTCCATTCAATCCTCCTTGGGTTAATTCCATGTTTGCAGGGGGGATCCCCACTCAGGTCCTCGCCACCCACCAAAATAACTGGTGCAGTCAATAATAGAGTGGCCCCTACTACCCAGGGCCCCATAGTCAATGTATAGCCTGTTTCTATGGTTCGTAGACCCTCGGGTGAGATGAAGCGATATGAGGCAATCTCAAGCATTGGAAACCCATGAGTCTGTTTCCTCCGTAAAATCTATTGTTACAAAATATCGGAATAAAATTCATTTGTTTCCTATTTTCATTCATTAGTTTCCGGCGATGGATATGCTAATTTCATCTTTACAAAATTTAATGTAGCTGGAAGTCAGAAGATACAGCTAAGATCTATGGAATTAATTGAGGAATTTTTCTGTGTAGACATTTTAACGGTGTGTGTAGTGATGGCTATTGGAAAATATTGTGTGAAATCCATCAACCCCTGGCAACATCAATTGTCTGGGGCGTAAATCTGGGAAAATTAAGAACATAAATTTTCTCTAGAGAGAATGGATATGAAAAATCAAATTATCATGGCACGCTCGGTCAAATTAATATCATTTAACAAACAATACATTTTGAATGTCCACAAGTGTTGGAGGAGGGCATAGCATCCACTCCTCTACACCATTTTGCTTTTTTCTTATCTCAAACGGTCCAAAATTCTATATTTTGTCTTGATATATCATTTTGGGGGTGACAGCTCTATTTTTCTGATCCAAGGCTCCAAATTGCCCAATATAGATATACACTGATCAACCAGAACATTGAAACCACAGGAAAATATTGTCTAGGTCCCACTCATGCCACCAAAACAGCTCCGACCCATCATGGACAGGGAAAAACAAGAAGGTTCGGAATCGCCCAAAGAGGAGTGGGGGAGACCCTTAGTGGCCATTGGGCATGGTGGGCCAGGGGCTGCTTTTCAGGGAGAAAAGCAGAGAAACAGAGACAAAAATCAAGAGGTGTGAGGACATGTATAGGAGCTGTAAGGGGAGCCCCAGGAATCAACTCCAATGGTGGGCCCAAGAACTGTTTGGCCCCAAGTATAAACTTCACCGGTGGGTCCAAATATCAACTCCACTGGTGGGCCCCAAGTATAAACTTTACCGGTGGGTTCAAAAAACAAGTCCATGGGTTGGTCCCATGAATCAACGCCACTGGTGGAACCAAGAATCGACTCCATTAACGGACCCCAAGAATCAACCCCCTATTGTGTCCCAAGAATCACCTCCACAGGTGGGCTCCTAGAATCAGCAACACAGGTGGGCCATAACAATCAACTCCAAAGGTGGGCATCAACAATCACCTCCACTGTGGGCCCCAACAATCAAATCCCCTGGTGGGCAACAGGCACCCAGTCTGGCACTGCCCACAAGACCTCTAAGGCATACGCTGATATCTGCATCCAATCCTGTAAGTTGTTTGGTGTGGCACCACAGATGCTCGATCGGATTGCAATCTAGGGAATTTGGAGGTCAAGTCACCACCTTGACCTTTGTCATGTTACTCTTTTTGGGACAATTTTTGCAGTGTGACCTGGTTGTCATTATCTTCCTGAAAAAAGGCCCCTACTGCCTTAAAGGGGGAGGACTTGGTGTGTAGAATGATTTAGATAGGTGTACATGTCACAATAACATCCACATGATGTCAGGAACCAAGGTTACCCCATGATCCAGTTTTAATGCCTATAGTAGACACCTTCAACAGTGGATATGGATCAGGATGGGGATTCTGACTAGTCTTTGGCTTTGCCTCACCATATGCAGTGAACAGTTATGCCCTATGTGTCCTTGCATTCTCCTATCATAGGTGGGACGTTTTCAGCAATTTTTGACCAGATGGTCAAAGCCTTAGGCTTCGCCACACCCATAGAAGTGTCTTGTGCACCCATGACCCTGTCATAGGGCACCAGTTGTTCTTCTGTAAACACTTTTGGGAGGTAATAACCACCACATACATGTTGGAGATGCTCCAACCCAGTCATCTAGACAATTTAGCTCTTGTTAGAGTCATTCAGGTCCTTCCACTTGCCAATTTTCCTGCTTCCGACACATCAACTTCAAGAATTGACTGGTGGCTTGTGGCCACCATTCGACACACCTTAAACGAATACGGCATCCCATTACTGCATTCAATTCAATAATGAATCTTTATCTCTTCTGTAGTCATTGATTTATTTACTAGATTTTTCTTCACCACCTTGATACATACCATAGACAGGGCAGAGATGGCAATAAAACCATTCCTGCCTTCTCCCTGGAGCTGTCACTCACCGTCCGCAAGTGCACGGCTATATCAAAACAGCCCTGCAGAGTTAGATGCCGACTGCCCGGACTTAGCCAATGGGCGGTCTACCTCAATACAACCCCAGGGTGATCTCACCTCTTAAGGTGAACACCGGCCTAGATGACTGCCCACCTTGCTCCGCCCTCAGAAACGGGCTTGACCATAGATTACCTGATGCTTTAGGACTCCTGCTTAAGAATGTGTCTTAGAACAAGTGTAGGTGCTATCATTAACCAAATTTCTTTGACCTTCAAATACACTTCGTCCCAGTGAAAGGAGGAATCTAATTGGCTGCTGAAAACATCAGTGCCCCATTTTCTGATATAGTCCTTCTGGCTGGAGCCCATTTTATTTTTTTTAGGAGAAGATACCGATAACTTATTTACACAGAGACCTGGTTACTTTCCATTTTCCAACCATTTTTTTTTGTAGCTCCAACTTTGCAAATAGTTGTGACTAAAAATCTACCATAGCTTTGTCTCTGCAGCTCTCTCTGCAGCTCCAGTGCTATGTGTCTCTAAGCTTAAAGGGGTTGTCTCACTTCAGACATTGATGGCATATCGCTAGGATATCAATGTCTGATTGGTTTGGGTCCCACCTCTGAGAACCAGCAGCTACCTCTTAAGCAAGCCCAGAGACCTCTCCATTCTGAACAGTGGTCGTGAGTCTCCCATAGACATGAATGGGAGTTCCGAATTTAGTATAGGTCAGCAAGAAGAGGGGGAAAATGGGAAAAAAGTAGCATATGACAACAGTAAATATAGAGACACATAAGCCTGCATAAGAGCTGTAAGCACAAAATGGTAGGTAGAAAAAAACTGAATACTCAATTTCACATTTGTACCTTCAGTTAAGTGTAGTCAAAAGTAAACCAAGAGAAAATTACTGCATACATAAGAAAATTCCCAAAATTTAGTACATAATTTTTACAGCTGTCCAGTATTTTGCACCAATGTTGACCTGACAAGGTTTATTTTCGCCCTTGTTACATAATTTAGAGGGATTGCTCTTAGAGGAGATTATACCCATTGTAGTATGGAGCTGAACTATGTTTTCCCCATGTAGGTTTCATGCACAAGCTCATAAATGCACGAGCCCCGAATAAAGTATGAAATTCAGGATAGCGGAGTTTCGAACCGATTGCAAACATAAATTCTTAATTCATTTTAAGACAACTATTTATTTTTTTGCCATTCTAATTTATGTAAAGTGTTGGAATTTAAAAATAGATTTTGAAAATAATTAAAATATAAAAATATATCTCTAAAATTAAAAAGATCTTACATTTCTAACTCTAAGTCTGCACACCAAAAAAAAATCCAAAATATTTAAAAATAAATTTTGGTTCATTTAAAAATATTGGTTACTTGATGTAAGAAACAGATGTGATATTGTAAAATGTTCATGTAGAATTATCTGCAACATCAAATCGAGTATCCGAAAACTTTTTGGGTTTTTGATAGCCTTAAAGGGGCTGTATCAGATTCTTAAAACATGGCTGCTTTCTTCCAAAGACCTTGTCCACAGGGTGCTTAGGATTGCAGCTAAGATCTATTCAGTTCAACGGAGCCAAGCTACAGTGCTTAATACCACACAATGAGGAGATGTTTTTGGAAGAAAACGGCCATTTTTTAAAAAATTCTGGACAATACTAAAAATCAAGACAATTTTTTTTTTTAAATTAGGCACAGCAATAACAGATCACCAGTTTTGGAGATGGGATCCCTTTCTTATCGAAATTATTCAGTGGCCAAAAAATACAGATTTAAAGTGAAATTCGAAATGTGATTTGATGAACACCAAACATAACCATCGTGATATCATCGGAATAATAGGAATTATTTCAACGTCTCCATATAGATATTGAATATTTTATTTTACACAACATAACAACACAGAAGTTGTTGTTCTGTACAGCATTTGCCTAAAAATAAAGGCACCACCATTGTCACTCAAAAATAAATTGCAGTCTGGTCTTTTAAAAAATATTTTTTTTTAACTAATTCTTCCATCATTGGTCTTTTTTTAAATTTTTTAAATATATTTTAATATGTTGAAAGCTTGAAGGAATTTTCCCATATGAAAGGCTTTTATTGTGAATTCAGTCTTAATTTAATTAATTTTTTTCTGCTGTGGCAGAACCAGGAAGCCAGTCCTAAAGGAAAGGAAGGCACCTGTGCTGATTCCTAAAATTTCACTCGCAATTTTTTTTTTCTCTTGCAATTGTATCACCAGAAAAAGAAAAAAAACAAACAAAAGCGGAACAGAATGTAGAGGTGGCCTTGACACGATCCCGTAGAAGCCAAAAAGGAGACACCGACTGGAATAACCCCCTTTTTTTTACAATTTTTTTGAATTCATTTTTTTGTATTGTGCTCGAAATTCCCAATTTTTTTGTTTTTGAATTTTTTTTTGAATTTTTATTTTTAAATGAACTAATCACACAGTGCTTTCCAATATCCACTCAGAACTTGAAAAAGTCGCTTTGCCACTGTCCATGTCGGAATTATCTGACTGGACCAAGATCCCGTTCATGGACATGCTCCTTTTCGACCACAGTCCACCTGTGTTACGAGAGTTTACATAACAATGGTACTCCATAATTTCCCCATTTAGAGAGTACCTCCTCTTGGCTCTAGAAGTGTCTGCAGGTAACGTTAGGAACTTACTTGGCCTTGATTGTGCTCTTTTATAGGTTGGTGACCCTGTGGGACGACTAGTTAACCGAAGGGCAGTTGAATTATTTCTATTTGTGTTTTGGGACTCCATATTTAAAACTGTTTCAGTCTGGGAGTCTGTGGGTTTTAATTGAGTTTTTCTTTTCTGCTTTAGTGAGGCAGAAGCATTTGAGGTCCATGTATGGGGCGAAGCAGAGGTAGTAGCGGCTGCACCTTGGCTTGAGCAGGTGTCAGAAGATGGTGCCCCGCTGTCTGTTGACTTACAGCATTGCAAGCTTTCGTCATGTCCAACCACTTGCTTGGAAGCTGATGGAGGCATCGATGCACTACAGCTTTGATTCTGAGATCCATTGGTCTGCGAGTAAACGTTGCTGACTTTCGTCGCTTTGTGCTGTCCGTTGCCATTGCAAACCTTATACCTAATCATCAAGATAATTATAAAAACAAGGACAGAGGCCACAATGATTCCACCGATGATAATGATCATGGTTCCTCCCAAGAACTGCGACTGCATAAAATGACAACGGACATAATCTTGCTCTGTGGTGAATTGGATGCAACCGACAACCCTTGTGGCCGTCAGGGAAGTGATCCCATCGTCATAGATCGCCAGGACACACAGGTCGTAGACTGTTCCTGAAGCCAAGTTGTTAACCCGGAATGTCTTGCTTGTTGGAGGTATCATTCTAGAAAATAAGACAAAAACATTCCATAATTACAACCCAACATAGGACAAAAAATTCAAAAATATGTATTATATGGAGGTAAAACCATAAGGTAGAAACTACCACTAGCCTGGAATTTTTACACTGTATTGAGGTCTTAATACCAAGGAACTTTTTCTTTTTGTTGTTTCTGATGTTTATAGGACAAATTGGCACCAGTAGTAGCTTGTAGTACCCCCAAATTACATCATGTAGCCCAGATCTACACAACTTGACAATAGGTGGAGAATACAACCAGCTACGAATGCCCTCAGACTGCCTGGTAATGCCTTTTAAACATTGGAGGTGCCCCTGGACAGCCAAGAACTGCCCATGGATTGCCTGGGAACACCACTAAACCACCAACGAACACCCAGAATGCCCATTTGGGGACAGGTTTTGCACAAATTTTGCCTCTTTAAGGGCCATAAAAAATCATTTTCCAGGCCACATATTGTGCAGGCTTGTTCTAGCCAATTTGTACCCCTATATTTTTGATTCTGAACAAAAATTGCACCAAAAACTGAATCTTCCTGTGTGACCTGCATTGCAGTTTTGGTACTTTTTTGATATTTTTTTAAAGCGACAAAAAAGACCATATAATGGCCACAGGTCTTTTAATACATTTGTTGACTGGGCATCATACCTAAGCAATAATTCCAGCTGATTTTCAATAATTTATGCCATAATTTCTATAATTTCTAGTATATATGAAAGTTTGGGGCCATTGGAGACCAAACCTCTTCGACAATGCCCCATCTTTTTTCTTAAAGAGGCAAAAGTAAACTAAAAACTCCAAAAAGTCACTTATTTTTGTGGAAAATAGGGCTTGTGAAAAATTCTGTGCCAGAAAACTTGTGTGCTCTCAGCTTCGGTAAGTTTCTCCTGAATGTGTGAAGGGCATTTCATGAAGGCTCAACGGATTACCTCCCAGTAGGCAAGGCATTCTCATATTGTGGAAAGTTTTTGCACTGAAATATGAGGATTCCGGGAGTAAATTCAAGGTGTTTGAAAGTTTTGCAAAATAATTTTTTGTGGTGAACCAAGTAAGGTGGAAACGACAACTCTCAGCCTCCCGGGAGTTGCGGTTGTTAACAATTGGACTGGAGAGCGCCAGTTCGGAGAGCGCTGAGTTATAGAAGTGAGTCCTTGCTTCCAACTTCTGCAGAATCCATCTATGACAGATTGATTTTGAAAGGTGTGACTGTTACATAACGCGGCTTCTAAATAAATCCACTTAACACCTTCCCTGTAACACTTCCAGCTATATCTCTTAAAATAACTTTTGACTCGAGCCGCAGATTTAATATTATTGGACTTTCTTGATTTTTCCTTTAATCTCTTAAGGATATTTTGGCCCGGAAGACACAGCAGTTCTACTTTTTTAGGTTCTTAACACTGCATTTCGACAGCTCTAACTTTTTTAAAAATTTTTCCAATTGATGGAGACACATTGGAGAGTCTGAGATTTTTATTCCTAATTGTGTATTTTTAGCAGAAATAGGCAAAAATTTAATTTGCAATTTTTGGAGTTTTGTTTTCCAGTTTTCGTTGCTTGGAACGTAGCACGGTGTAATTGAAAAGTTAACTTTATTATAAGTTAAATTAATTTCAGGGGAGAATGGAAATTTTTCTGGGGTGTTTGCTTTATGGAATTTGTTGTGGTGGGGGGCAACAAATTTTGCAGGTCAGCATGAAACTTTTTTGTGTTAAACAACTTTTG
>JAODAL010012348.1:82500-95784 GCA_025379985.1 Phyllomedusa bahiana
ACACGCAAAGTAACAGAGGAGAACCTGCCAACAATTGTCCACATCCGGCCCCAGCACGACCGCTCTCAGGAGTCTGCAGGAGGAAACCTTGGACATGGAATCTTTTTATCAAGGTCAAGGCCAGTTTAATTGAAAATGGGACCCTGAACATCAAGCTAAATAGGGCCCTGGATATTGTTACAACCCAAATACTGCACTGTGTCAAATCATGCTGCTACAACATGTCCAGATAATGCAGCCATATAGTGTCCATTGAATATAACTATACATGTGTCACAATGCGACTAGCATCAGGCTGCTACATGCATTTCAATCCTGGCAGCGGTTGTGCTGTGGACAGTCAAGTGTTTCCTGTGCTTTCCAGCAGGGTAACAGTTAAGCACTTGATTTCAACAAGCACAGCTGCTTTTCATCACCTTCACGGGGGAGGGGGGGGGGGAACTGTTTAGCCCTACCCTGTCGTGGCAAGAAGGGAAAGCAGTTGAGTGCCATTTGCTTCCATCACCGGCTGCATATAAGTCGCCAACCTGATCTTGATAGCAGAGGCGTAACTTAAAGCTCCGGGACCCAGTGCAAAATCCACAGGACCCCCACCTACCTTGTGCAAATATTGGTATCTTCATATGTGATAGAGAGGTCTTTGGGAACCTAGGGCTTCAGGGCCCGGTAGCTGCCGCAACCCCTGCTCCCCCTATAGCTACGCCCCCTGCTCGATAGTATATAGCAGCCAAGGAAGTAAGCGAGCTGTGTACAGACTGCAGAGAAGGGGAGCGCAAGACGGAAGAGGTGGCATCCATTGGTAACAGAGGACCCTGTAGACCTTGTGCAAAGTGTATCGCAGACTGCTAAAGGCAAAAGCAGTTCAATGAGCGGATGTAATAATCCATCCCATAAATATGTTCAGCCGCGAGTCCTGCAATTATCCCCCCTCCCCGCACGGCTGAGGGTTTGGTGATTTGCCTTGAGGATGATGAACAGCGTTGTACATCGGATTCTGTATATTGCTAAGAGACAAATCGATAGGCACTTTGCAGCAGAAGTAACAGATTACAATGACCACGGCCGACACCGGAGAATGCGATGTCCTGAGAACACAACTCCTGCTCCTATCACAGGATTATCTGCAGAGAGGAGCCAAGGATATGGAGATCGAGGTGAAGATTCCAGCAGGAGCTTCTAGAAATCATAACAGGACAGAGGCTACAAGACAGGCAACTATTCAGAAGAATCTAGAGAATCTACAGATCAATAGAAACGTAGAAATGACAAAGATATCAGTGTTTTTTTATTTCATGATAGATATGAGATAGATAGATAGATAGATAGATAGATAGATAGATATGAGATGGTCAGATAGATATGAGATAGATATGAGATGGTCGGATAGATATGAGATAGATAGATATTTTATCGCATTCTCCTCAAGGAGCGCTGAAATTCCGTATTTTTGCTCTTATTTCTACATTCTTACCGTGGGCATACACGGGCACACGGATACCTGGCTGCCTGAGACGAGGAGGTTACTAAGCAGATACCATACGTGTTTGAGAGTTGTGCCTCATTTATCTGCACAACTTCCAGAGGTGAGCACAACCAATATATATATATACGAATACACCGACAGTGTAAACATATTTCACTATTGTGCGCTTTCTCCTTTTTCTTCCCTATATCTAGACATGAGATAGATGGATAGATAGGAGATAGATATGAGATAGATAGATAGATAGATAGATAGGAGATAGATAGACATGAGATAGATGGATAGATAGGAGATAGATATGAGATAGATAGATAGATAGATAGATATGAGATAGATAGATGGATAGATAGATAGATAGATAGATAGATATGAGATAGATAGATAGATAGATATGAGATAGATATGGGATAGATAGATATGAGATAGATAGAGATAGATAGATAGATAGATAGATAGATAGATAGATGGATAGATAGATAGATAGATATATAGATAGATAGATAGATAGATAGATAGATAGATAGATAGGAGATAGCTATGGGATAGATATGAGATAGATCGATATGGGATAGATATGAGATAGATAGATAGAGAGATAGATAGATAGGAGAAAGATATGGGATAGATATGAGATAGATAGATATGAGATAGATAGATAGATAGATAGATAGATAGATAGATAGATATGAGATACATAGATAGATAGATAATAGATAGATAGATAGATAGATAGGAGAAAGATATGGGATAGATATGAGATAGATATGAGATAGATAGATAGATATAGGATAGATATGAGATAGATAGATATGAGAAAGATAGCTATGAGATAGATAGATAGATAGATAGATAGATAGATAGATATTAGATAGACATGTGATAGATAGATAGATAGATAGATAGATAGATAGATAGATAGATAGATAGATATGAGATAGATAGATAGATATGAGATAGATAGACATGAGGTAGATAGATAGATATGAGATAGATAGACATGAGATAGATAGATAGATAGATAGATAGATAGATAGATAGATAGATAGGAGATAGATATGGGATATATATGGGATAGATAGATAGATATGAGATAGATAGATATGAGATTGATAGATATGAGATATGGGATAGATAGATAGATAGATAGATAGATAGATAGATAGATAGATAGATAGATAGATAGATAGATAGATATGAGATAGATATGAAATAGATAGATACATATGAGATAGATAGATATGAAATTGAAATGAGATAGATATGAAATAGATAGATATGGGATAGATAGATACATATGAGATAGATAGATAGATATGAAATAGATATGAGATAGATATGAGATAGATAGATATGGGATAGATAGATATGAGATAGATAGATAGATAGATAGATATGGGATAGATAGATAGATAGATAGATATGAGATAGATAACACATCTCTTGTGCTTTTCTTTCTTATTCTAAGCTCCTATTAGTAAACATCTCATGCTGGAAGCTTCTATACAGTCATTAGATAACAGGATAACCTCTTCCGGGGAGCATGAATTATTCTGTTTGTCCATCATTCCAGGGAGACGTTTTGCTAGAAATACATCCTATTTAAGCCCCATCGCTCTCGCTCTTCTGAACACTCAATCTAATCAAGAATGGGATTTACATCTGACCCTGACCGCGTTACATATTTAATGGCTTCTCCTTCTAAAGGTCCTTTTACCGCCGGTGACATTTCCCATAATTCAGCATGTTTGTCACTGACCTCGCCTGCAATGTTTTCATGAAGACTATCTTTCGAGAAGCTTTGTATGTGGCTGATGATGGAGAGGATTCTATGCAATAACAACGGGGTGTACCGTACCTGTAGACGAGGGAGTCGTCGTATGTGCCGTTATATTGGATCTGGAACATTCGAATTCCGGGGATATTCCTTTGGAAATTGAATTTAATGAGCGCGGTGGAGGACGTCGCTTCGGCCACCACCACCTTCTTATCTTGGCTCAGCTTTGTATCTCCATTGCTGCTGCTGGCGTTGGAACCAGATTTGGTGGATGTCGATATATCGGATGACCCCGGATCCTGCTCGTTAATGTGATTTGTACTATTGACTAAGTGGGGGAGTTTGATGATGTGAAGATTGATCGTCTTCGTGGTCTCTCCAGCAGGATTTGAAGCGATACATGCAAAGGGCCCTCCGTCTTTGACCGTGGTGATCAGAATGTCTAGCGTTCCGTTGTCGTAAACCAAAATCCGCGTTCCGTTGGAAATTAACTTTCCTTCCGGCGATATCCAGTGGACTGCTGGTTCGGGGTCTCCAAGGGCTTTGCATTTTAATACCGCTCTTTGACCTTCCAGGACTTCCACATCTGGTGTGGACCTTGTGATAAGCGGTGGCTCCCATCAGAAGTCTTCTTCTGTGATGGACCAAAAATAACGCCCCGAAAGGAGGGGTGGTGACGCGCAGGTCTCCAGGTCATCCTCTCTCAAAAGGCGCCTCAGCCATAGTAATTCACAATTGCAATGTAAGGGGTTACCACCAAAACTTAACGCAAACATGGAAGGGCTTATCATCCCTGAGGTTGCTAGCACCTGTGCTCTCTGAAACAGAGGGTCCGGGGGTAATTTTTGCAATTTGTTGGAGGTTACGTCTAATCTATTTAGCTTGTGCAGGTGGGAAAAAGTTCCCTTGGGGATGTGCTCGATCATGTTGTGATCTAGACTAAGAGTGTGCAAGCTGACCATTTTTTCCACCGCTTCCCAAGGTATGGTCTCCAAGTTGTTGTAAGACAGATCAAGTTCCTCCAGGGCTAAGACGTCGTCGAAGGCGGTGGATGAAATTAACGTCAATTGGTTGTTGTTGAGTATCAAATGGTGGAGATTGGAAAGGCCGGTGAAGATGTCATTGGTGACTTTAGTCAATCGGTTGCTGTTTAGATGCAAGGCTCTTAAATTGCGCAAGTCGGCGAATGCCTGAGCCGTGATGTAACTTATTGTATTCCGGGACAAAGTCAGTTCCACCAGACTGGTCATGTTTGCAAAATCCTTCCGCTTTATATTGGTCACAAAATTATCCGCCAGCCTCAGTTCGACAGTCTTGCGGTTGATGTTCGGTGGGATGAAGAGCAACCCTTTCTTGTCGCACAAGGTGGCAAGATTTGGAGATAGGTTCTGACAGGCACAGCGCTTTGGACAGATCTCAGCTCTCACCGCCATGCCAATGAACAACAGATAGCCGAACAGTTTTTCCATTGTAGATCAGGTTAAAAAGCCTGCAAGGAAACAGAGGGATCCACCATTAGTGACATGTACATTGTACATTTTTATTAGATATTTTTAGCTAGAATTAGGTTGCTCTCAGTTTACAGGGTGTTCCCATCTCAGACATCTACAGGATATACCATAAACATTTTATAAATACAGGTCCCACCTCTATTTCGAAAATGGGGGTCTCCTTACTGCCCCATCCCTGTTTGTGCTCGGCTGTACTCAGAACTCATATTGAAGTGAAGGGGGAAAACCACGCATGCGCAACCACCTCTCTTTGGTGGGGCCATGCCACAGTCAAGGACAGGGAGCAAGACAACCTCTTTTTATGAGACTGGTCTGGGTCCAAGAGATGTATATCTGGTCTGGGTCCAATAGATGTATATATGCCATAAATGCCTAAAAGATGTGGACCATCCCAACCCCAGTCCTATTTCCTGCCTTGGCTGCTATGAATGAGAGGTGGCCACACAGGCAGCAGAGTTGGACTTGGGTATCTCTGGCCCATCAGTGGAGTAGATTTCTGCCCTCTCCCCCTCCATTACAGCTATTCAGGCTTGAGCTGGCACACAGGGGAGGAGGGGACAATGGGGCTTTAGCCACAGAAGTTTTGGGGCTGCTTTTCAGGGGCAAAGGCCTTAATATTCATTTCCAATGGTGGGCCCCAAGAATCACTCCTATGCCTCTCCCCTCTGCCAATCCCTTCACTTGCTACCTATTGCCTAGCAAATACAGTTTACTTACCATGATCTACAGGTCTCTCCATTACCTCTCACCTCCATACATCACCACCTTATTCTCCACATACCTCCCCTCACACAATCTCCGCTCCTCACAGGACTTTCTTCTCTGCTCTTCCCGTGTCAGCTCCTCACACAAGACTTCTCCTATGCTTCCCCCAGACTCTGGAACTCACTGCCCCAACACATCAGACCCTCCTCTATTTTCACCAGCTCCAAAACCAACCTGGAAACCCATCTCTTCAGGAGCCTCTACCCTACAAGAACCCTGCTGCCCCTACACTCTCCACAAACATGTCTGCCCCGTGCCTTCTGTCTCTTCCCTCCTTCCTTGTAGATTGTAAGCCTTTGTGGTCAGGGTCCTCTCTCTCTCCCTGTACCAGTTGTTAGTCATTTATCGTCACTATTGTACTTGTTTGACATGTGTTATGTATGCGACCTCTCCACCCCTCCGAATGTACAGTGCTCTGGAATCAATGGCGCTCTAAAATAAATAACACCGGCGAACACTCATTTTGGTGCCTTAAAAGTTGGAACTTTTATGAGTATATTTGGGGCACTGATTCTGAAAATGACCCCGTCTTCCCCTATCAGCTCTACTTTTGGAGATCCGGCATTGCCATCTTACCAAGTCTATGCTGCTGTAAGCAATGGTCACTCAATATTGTACTAAAGTTATTGTATTATTGTAATATTGTACTAATGTTGGAAATTCATGTGAAACAGAAAATACATAAATTTTAGAACATTTAAAGAAGAGGTTGCAAAGAAAAACATGAATGTGTCGAGCAAATCTAATTCCATTCATCTGCTCTACAGATTGATACACAAATCAGTCACAAGAACATGAAAATCACAACCCCAGAACGGAGCTGCAAACACTTTGGGATGGGATTTTTCGGACCCAAAAAAACCCGGGAATAAACAAAATTTCTAGTCAACAAAAAAATGTTTTTGTTTTTGTTCCCCTTTGTAATAAGCCCCCGATGAGTTTTTACGTCTCCGCCATCGACTCCAGTCATTATTTTTAATTGCCTATTTTCTACCATTCTAAAATTTGGTGACATGAGATTGATTACACTACATTTTTTCAACCCCCTTTCATATTTTTTCCCAACATGTAACGCGAACAACAACCTGACGAGGCAAAGTAACAGAAACCTTTTTTACGAAAACAAGTCTCCTGAAAGGGGGGTCACAACCAAAACACAACCGGGAAAAAGTGGTTTAAAAATTTAAAACAAATTATCAAGAGTGAAGTGTGAAAGCCCGGCCCGCGGGGGAACGTTGAGTCAATTAAAACTTATTCTAAGGGGGACAATTTTTTGTGAGGCGTCCACTACGAAATTTCCCGGGGAAAAAATTTACTATGGAAAATTCTAAAACATTTAACTGGTGGCAGATCGTGAGGAAAGCAAAGTCTACCTTCATAAAGTATAATTGGGTGAGAAGGGAGGAACAATGGGCCTATTTGAAAAAAAGGGCTGGAAGTAAGAAAAGTCTCTGTTTTCCCAAACAACCAAACAGACCATAACGACAATCAAGCCCATACAACCAAAAGAGCCATAGCAAACCAAGTCTTCTCCTGTTCACTCTGTCACAGGTTTGACTAACGTTGTAAAAAAACTTAGGATTTGGGGCGTCTGGAACCCATTTTTTTTCCCCCTAATTCTAAAATGGGGTTAACTTACTGGGCCCGGGAACAGAGCTTTTATTGTGGGAAACTCTAGTCCAACACCCCATCCAACATCACTTCCTGATACTTTACCATAGGCTCCATGTTTTGGTAACCGGAAGTGACATCCGGTTTAAGGGTAAAGGTTGATTTTTGGGGGGGCAAATGTGGCTAAGAATAGAGTTGGACTCATGAGAACCAAAGCACTTAGATGTGGGTCGATTTTGACTTATACTAGATTCTGAAGCCCAACACTATCTAGAAGGAAAACAGCAACCTTATATTAGCTAAACACAGGGCCATCTTTTCCATTGGGCACACTAGGCATTTGCCCGAAGGCCCCACAAGTATAGGGGCCCCAAGTGGTGTATATATGTCCCAGGAATACAAGAAACATACCCTGGATCCCTTGGTTGTCTTTGCTTATTTAACTGTGTGTTTTTAGGATGTGCAAACAGTTAAAAACCATGGTAGAGAAGAGAGCCAAAGGCTCCCTGCCCTGCCAAATATTTTGTAGGCTGCAGGCTGCCGGTGTTCAGTCATAAGTGGCGTGTGCTTGTTTTCGAGGCATAGCCAAGTGTGATGTCATGTATTTGGACAGGGCCCACTGCAGTGCTATGCCCGGGGGACCATAATTCTTTTAAGGCGGCTCTGGCCAAACCAGAGCCAGCAGGTTGTTGCCCCTCATCAGTACAGGGTAGGGCACTGGGTGGCTTCTAGCCACCCACAACCACTACTACGGGGGAGATTCAGAGCATGGTTATACATTTTATACCCTGAACTCCACACACCTATATGGTGCTCTCCCCAAGAAGACATATTCGCCTTTCTTAGCCACTCGTTGCCTCCCACCCAGCCAGACGGTATTGCTCTGCTCTAAACTGATGAGTGGCAAAACCCCAAAACAGCTATCTGTAGATGAGCGATACTGGCTTGGCTAATATCCCTTTTGCTTCTTAAAGATTCAGTGAGTCAGAAGCAAATTGAGGATTGGTTACATGCAATAGAGGGCACTTGAGCTTCTCAGCTCCTTTCCCATAATGCCTTGTGATATGAAGATGTTTAGTGGAGGGCAAAAAGGCAATCTCAGAACTCCACAACCCTATATGGTGCTCTCCCCATGGAGAGATATTCCCCTTTCTTAGCCACTCGTTGCCTCCCACCCAGCCAGACAGTATCGCTCTGCTCTACACTGATGAGGGGCAAACCCCCCAAAACCGCTGTCCGTAGATGAGTGACATAGGCTTGGCTAATATCCCTTTTGCTTCTTAAAGATTCAGTGAGTCAGAAGCAAATTGAGGATATGTTACATGCAATAGAGGGCACTTGAGCTTCTCAGCTCCATTCCCATAATGCCTTGTGATATGCAGATGTTTAGTGGAGGGCAAAAAGGCAATCTCAAAACTCCACAAACCTATATGGTGCTCTCCCCATGGAGAGATATTCCCCTTTCTTAGCCACTCGTTGCCTCCCACCCAGCCAGACAGTATCGCTCTGCTCTACACTGATTAGGGGCAAAACCCAAAAACAGCTGTCTGTAGATGAGTGATATTAGATTGGCTAATATCCCTTTTACTTCTTCAAGATTCAGTGAGTCAGAAGCAAATTGAGGATTTGTTACATGCAATAGAGGGCACTTGAGCTTCTCAGCTCCATTCCCATAATGCCTTGTGATATGCAGATGTTTAGTGGAGGGCAAAAAGGCAATCTCAAAACCCCACACACCTATGTGGTGCTCTCCCAAAGGAGAGAGAGTCCCCTTTCTTATACCCTGAACTCAGTGATAAAGCAGTATAGAGTCAGCGCTAGCTCATCCCCTGGTGCCGGCCATGATTGTATCTTACGTCTATATCTCTACAGAGGCAGAGCTCTGCCACTATTCAGATATATGAGGAAATTAATGAGCGCAGAATATTGCACCTCTATAGATAATGTTGTTGATTGGACGTTCACTTGGAGAACTGTATTCCGCTCGCCTAAATTATAACCGATTTGACCATTTCCATCCCCTGCTCCCAATTACCCATCACCTATGAAGCCTTTCTAGGCACATCCTCCCAGAGATCCCTGACCAGTGTGATTCCCTTTCTGTACAAGTTGCCGGACCGAACTTTTCTCCATGGTAACACAGAGCGTTCACAGGAAGCTCTCGCCGTCCGCCTCTCACCCGCAATTTTTAATTGGTGCCAATTATTACGAATCTGTAATGAATAATTATCGCCGAGCAGATTTCAGAATGTCCTGGAAATAACTAATTTACAAGCTGCCGCTGACCCAAAGGGCGAGGGGGAAAGTAGACGGCTCCAACGTTATCCTTGTTGTTATTATTGGTTTGAATATATTGACTCCAAAATATTTGCAATATGGGAAAAATCTGCTGCAATTTATAAGCCACAATTTCTTTGTAGAGCTGCTGCAGATTGTGCAGCGGATCCGAGCAGTGTGAACGGACCCCTTGTGGGGATGGACTCATCCTTGCCTCCCTGCTATTTTATTAGGCACTATATGTACTTTTCATAATATTTGTAACAATAACTGAGCTGCTCTCAAGATTGAGCTGAGATGTTGGGATCATCTGCCCTGTTTGCTGTCAGGAGTGCTGCAAATTTCTTTTTATACCTATATATACACCTACAGACACACATCTCTATAGCTACCTACGGTATTTATACACTCACCGGCCATTTTATTAGGTACACCTGTCCAACTGCTCGTTAACACGTAATTTCTAATCAGCCAATCCCATGGCGGCAACTCAGTGCATTTAGGCATGTAGACATGGTCAAGACAATCTCCTGCATTTTCAAACCGAGCATCAGTATGGGGAAAAAAGGGTTTGTTTTGAGTGCCTTTGAACGTGGCATGGTTGTTGGTGCCAGAAGGGCTGGTCTGAGTATTTCAGAAACTGCTGATCTCCTGGGATTTTCACGCACAACCATCTCTAGGGGTTTACAGAGAATGGTCCGAAAAAAGAAAAAACATCCAGTGAGGGGCAGTCCTGGGGGGCGGAAAATGCCTTGTTGATGCCAGAGGTCAAAGGAGAATGGGCAGACTGGTTTCGAGCTGATAGAAAGGCAACAGTGACTCAAATAGCCACCCGTACAACCAAGGTAGGCAGAAGAGCATCTCTGAACGCACAGTACGGCCAACTTTGAGGCAGATGGGCTACAGCACAAAAAGACCACACCGGGTGCCACTCCTTCAGCTAAGAACAGGAAACTGAGGGTCCAATTTGCCCAAGCTCATCGAAAAATTTGGGCAGTAGAAGATTGGAAAAACGTTGCCTGGTCTGATGAGTTCGATTTCTGGGTGCGACATTCGGAGGTAGGGTCAAATTTGGCGTCAACAACATGAAAGCATGGATCCAACCTGCCTTGTATCAAAAGGTTCAGGCTGGTGGTGGTGGTTCATGGTGTGGGGAATATTTTCTTGGCACTCTTTGGCCCCTTGGTACCAAATTTAGCATCATTGCAACACCTTGTGGAATCTATGCCACGAAGAATTGAGGCAGTTCTGAAGGCAAAAGGGGGTCCAACCCGTTACTAGCATGGTGTACCTAATAAAGTGGCCGGTGAGTGTATATATATATATATATATAGATAGATATATGCCTACTGTACCTATATATACTCACACATCCTCTGTAAATCTTAGACAGTAACAGCTGCTATTTAGATTAGTTAGGAGTGTGTGCAGCAAACTTAAAGGGAACCTGTCACATCAGTTATGCCTCCCTTGCTGAGGACAGCACAAGCCAGTGTCAGACCTGCTGTTCCCAGCACTGTGTCCCTTATTCTGAAAGATGCAGCAGTTTTAGAGCATTTACCCCTTAAATCTTATTCATGAGTAGGTGTTAGCTCCAACCACCAACGGTTAGCCCCGCCCACCTGACAGTTATTCACATTGTTTCTACCTATTCAAAGTAATAGTTTGTCAGTTGAGGGGGGCAGATTTAAAAAAAAAAAACTGACACCCTGAAGGACCTTAAATGACCTTCTGGCTGAAAACTGCAGATTTGGAGTATTAAATACCGAAAAAATCCTGCATCTTAAGAAAAGGGGACACAGCCTAAAACAGCAGGCCCTGACACGGGCTTGTGCTCCCCAGAAAGGGGGGCAAAACAAGTGAAGGTTCTCTTTAAGGATAAAGACTTTGTTAGATAGCATTTTCCTTCCATAGACAGCTATAGTTAGGGATTTGTATTGCTGGCCCCTTTTTTCCCACACCCAGAAGCGTTTTTTGGGTGCTTTTGCAGTTTCGCCTAATTCTATACAGGATATCGTATACTATCAGGTGCTTGGATTTGCTAAATAAACTCAGTGCCCAAAAGTTCATTTTTTGCAGTTTTGGGGGTGAAATCATTGACTTTAATGGGGTTCGAGTTCAAATCGAACCTCAAACCTAACACCACTTCGAAGTTCAACTGGACCCTTTTTATCCTTCACCTTAATATTGGGAAAACTTTGAGTCTGGATTTTAATGAGATCGTAAACGCTCAGGAACCGCCGGGGGATTTTGCATTAGATCTGGGGTGGAACCATTTCTGATGAATTAGTAACTAAATTGTTAGGTAAATACATAAAATGAATCATTCTTATTAATTGCTAACACAACTACATTGTTTCTCCAAAAAGCAGCAGCAGGATCCCTTCCCCGGCGAGGCGGTTATCGATGCAGCCAGTGAGTGGGTCATTTTTTTCGGAGCGATTATTACACTCGCTCTTATCTTTCTTCTCCCCCCCACGTCCCGAAGCATTGCTTTATTTTGCTCCAGGCAGAAAAAACGCTTACATGCTGGATGCAAAGCCCTGCACATGCGGAGAATAGAGCCAGCGCCAACCCCACCAACCCCGCTCGTCAGGAACCGTCAATACTATTAATCCAATCGCTTCAAGAAATAAGAATTTTTTTAAAAAAAAATGGCCCGGTTCAACTCCCCCACATAAAGAAGCTTTTTAATAAAGTGTTTAACGTGCAGCAGCGAGGACATGAAATCATTGTAACAGCTTTATTAGGTCTCCTCGGAATCGCCGCCTGCGGACACACATTACTCTGCTTCCTGTTGTAACATAATAGTATTTATGCTCATTATTGCCGTCGATGGTATCGCATCTTAGATGTATCTGCACAATTATGCATAAGATAAGTGGAAATGGAAGTTTCCTCTCTTTCCACAATCTTGTACATCAATGTTATTTACACTTCTAAAGAATCTGAATGAAAACAGGTAACTTTATATATATAAAAAACAACTTCTGTTTTGGGTATACAGCTCCTCAGGAAGAACTAGTGTAGGACCAGGGTGCCTGGAGCCCACCAGTGCAGCTAAGATGATTCTTAGGACCCAACAGTGGAGATGATTCTTGGTTCC
The DNA here is from genome assembly GCA_025379985.1 of Phyllomedusa bahiana. Taxonomy (NCBI): domain Eukaryota; kingdom Metazoa; phylum Chordata; class Amphibia; order Anura; family Hylidae; genus Phyllomedusa; species Phyllomedusa bahiana. The sequence goes on from JAODAL010012348.1 coordinate 95,028, forward strand.
CACCAGTGGAGTTGATGCTTGGTGCCCACCAGTGGAGTTGATGCTTGGTGCCCACCGTGGAGTTGATGCTTTTGGGGCCACCAGGGGTTATGCTTGGTGCCCACCTGGGGTTGATTTTTTGGGCCACCATGGGGAAGAGTCTTGGGACCCCAGTGGGTTTATTTTGGGGGCTACCAGGGAGCTGAGCTTGGGGCCCACCCCTGGTGTTAAGCAGAGGCCACCATAACTGTTTTTGGGGCTACCATGGAGCTGATCTTGGGGCCACCATGGGGGTTTTTTCGTGAGGCCACCAGTGGTTTTGATTCGTAGGCCCCAGTGGATTGATTCTTGGGGGCCCCCATAAGGTTTATTGTTGGGGCCACCCTGAAGTTGATTGTTGGGGGCCCACAGTGCAGTGAATTGGGGTCGACCAGTAAAGTTATTTGGGACCCACCATGGAGTTATTTTTGGGGCCACCCGCCCAGGTTTTTTTTGGACCCCCCAGGAAAAAAAATTCTCGGACCCACCCCGGATTGATCTTGGGGGCCCCCAGTGGAGTCAATTTTTTAGACCAACCATTTTTTTTTTTTTCGGGTCCCCACTCACAGCACTGACAAGACTGCACACCACACAGACTCTTTCTTTTTTTCCCCTCTTTTCAGCCTTTTTTGTCCAGGGGCTCACTGGGACCTTCCCCAGTTCCCCTTTGGACCAGTCCCAGCCTGGAGCTTTGTGTCCACCTTGTTGGGAATCTTAGTTGTCTTTTCCCTCTCTTTGA